>OY294045.1:94709347-94941547 GCA_958510825.1 Brachypterus glaber | reverse complement strand
TAACAACTAAAAAATAGAAAGGTTTTGAGTTGTGACATTAGCTTAGTTTTACACCATAGGTACCATATTTTAAGTCCAGGTACTTTTTTTCTACGTATCTCTGTTTACAGGATTTTGTACACAGAGATAGGTAGATAAAAAGTATCTGGACTTAAAACATAGTACCTATAGTGTAAACTAGTCCATTATTGTACCAAACGAGCGAGTTGTAAATTTACAAGGTAAATTCACTAGTGAATTTTACAAAATTTGTATCTAGTTTTTAAGGAATATATATTGTAATATTACATTAAAAAAAAACTAAAAATTTAATTTTTATTCCTGAAATTTACAATATAAAATGTGTAAAATTCAATTTATTTTTGTAAATGTTTTGTAATTATAAAAAATCCAATTTTTATTCTGGAAATTTACAATTTACAAATTGTAAAATTTAGATAACTATTATTTAAATAAATAAACAGTATTTATTATGTAAATTGCTTTTCACAACTTTTTTGTAATTTTCCCGAATATGTTCTGGCCACAAAATTACCCACGATACATTCGGGAATTTTACCAATTCGTTTTTACAGTGTACTTATTAAAATTAAATTCTTCAAAATCTTTAACTCTATAAAAGGCTTCAGATATTAATATAAATTTTATTTTATTTAAAAATATACGGTTTGGCAAATTTCTAATTAGGGGGGGTAATTTATTATAAAGTGTAGCACCATGATAGAAGGGGCTTTTTTATTGTTGTTTATAAAAATCAGAGCCATATCTGTAGTATTTATAGAATTTTTTTTATGAAAATATAGCGAAAAATTCGAAAAAAATAATTTTTTAAATTTAGAAGACTATAAAAAAACAAACGAATAAAGATATTTAAAAACTACTTTTTTTGGGTTAGAGCCCCATTAATTGAGATCCAATCCACCGCAAAAAATAAATTGAATATTTTTTTTTTACTACAACTACACGGAAAAAAAAATTATAGCTAGGAGCGCTATAACACACATACCAAGCAAATTATAATCGCTTATTATATAAATACTAGGCTTTCTCTTACAATTATGGCAGTCAGTGTAAAAATTTATATGAAATACTTTAATTGTTTAGTGAATAATAAAATATAACAAATAGTATGGCATTTATAGCTTAAATAGATTTAATTATTGTCCGTGCTAATAATTTTTATAATATAATAAAATTTCTGTAAATTTATAATAGTGCCTGTAATAAATATAATCGTGTCTGTAATATATATAATCGTTTCCAATTTATTTTTAACATTATTAGTTATTGTGTCCCTTATAATCTATAGCTTAAATCACTATAATTTGCCACTATTACCAAATATCTTATAATGTATAGCGCAGAGCCCACTAATTTCTTTCCGTGTATAGGCAAAAAAAAAACACTGTGCGCTATATCTCAATAAAACGAGCTGATCGAGAAAAACGGAAAAAGGTTACGAAATCAGCGCATCAAATATAGCCAAAAGCAACTAAAATGGTATCAGAAAATTTTTGAGTGTTGCGCAGTTTTTTAATATTTTTTAAAAAAGTTGCGGTCCTAAAACTCTTTTAACTCTTTTATATCTTTAGTGATTTATTGTCAAAATTGGTAGGACTGATGCTTATTATAATTTTGTTATATGATGTGATCAGTAACTGCCATGCCAAAATTTAAGACGTGATTGTACGTCGAAAAATATGGAAAAAAGTTCCTATCAAGGTTGGTCTGGAAATGAGCCCTAAGGGTGACATATTGAATGGGGAAAAAAAAGCGTCAATAAAATTTTAATGCTGTAGTGTGATTCTTCATTTAAAACTGAGCAAAAAAATGTTATTCACCAAAACACCTAAATTTAATATTAAAGGAGTAATAGCCTTTTAAAAAGTAACGTTTTTGGTGGCACAAAATGTTACTTCCTCTTAATTGCATTTTTTTTTTAACGGTAGCTCCTACAGTGTTACTCAAGAGATCTATATTTAAGAAAAAAACATACACATAAAAAAGTTTGGGGCAAAAATGTGTTATGCGTCACATTTTTGTCCGTCTAGACACGCCTCTAGATAAATTCAAAAAAATAAATTAACATTAACTTATTGCCCTTATTAATACTATTATACATGCTTTTCGCTCTAGCTTAAAGTGTACCAGAGTTATTAATTAAAAACCTTATTTTTTATTACAATTTTAAAGGGCACTAGCTCCCTTCCGGACCAACCTTTATATGATTTTTTTTTTGATATTTTTGGATGTAGATTCACCTCTTAAATGTTGGCATGCCAGTTATTGATCACCCTGTAAAAGGATCAATTTTTTTCTATAAACATTACGTCAATCCGAATTTTTTTAGCTTGTTTCGATTTTTTTTTTTTTTAATAACCTACCATAACTTTTCTGTTTTTAGGAGGATTATTTTGGAAAATAATATATATATATATATATATATATATATATATATATATATATATATATATATATATATATATATATATATCTTCTGCTAATAAAACATTTTGAGTCGGTCGGGTTATTCGTTCTTTAGTTACCTTGTTTACAAAAACCGTGACATCGGACGAACAGACGGACATTATCAAAGTAACTTGTTTTTTATGAAATATTTCTGTTAAAGTTTTTTTTTTATCTAGGATGTTTTTGACTATTTTGGACCTTGTTTACAAAAACCGTGACATCGGACGGACAGACGGACATTATCAAAGTAAATTGTTTTTTATGAAATATTTCTGTTAAGATTTTTTTTGTTTAGGATGTTTTTTGACTATTTTGGACCTTGTTTACAAAAACCGTGACATCGGACGGACAGACGGACATTATCAAAGTAACTTGTTTTTTATGAAATATTTCTGTTAAAGTTTTTTTTTTTATCTAGGATGTTTTTTGACTATTTTGGAACTTGTTTTTTATGAAATATTTCTGTTAAAGTTTTTTTTTTTGTCTAGGTTGTTTTTTGACGATTTTGGAAAATTCAAACTACCGTATTATGCTCTTCTAGCGCTTTCGCGCTGTGAAAAGTATAATAATCTATTCAAATGCCAGCGAGCGAGCTATTCATAATTGCCGAAACATTTTTCGCCGTCGAATTGAATATGTATAACGCATCCTCAAAGACGACAGGGCGAAAAAACCTCCCTGCTTGGTTTACCCCCCAGCAGAGGCACCCTACTTCGTTCTTGAATGGTTAGCTGACGTTTTATTGGATTCAGTTTGCCGCCTCCCCAGAAAAGAGCGTATTTCTCGCACAAAAGCTTTTGCTTTGAGAATATTTAGGAAAACGTAGACGCTAAAGCTATAGTATTATACTACGGAGTCAATTTCTTTATTATAATTTAAATTTATGATTTTTACAAACCGATTATTTTTATCCATAGATTTGAAATAAAAATAATCGGTTATACGGTGTACCCTGATAGCACAAAAACCTTCCAAGAATATTCTTAAAATAAATAGCCCGAAGGACAGCATGCTTCTGAGAAGCATGTCTATTTTGCTCAGGATATTCTAAGAACGATTAAAGAAATGCAAAGGATACCGTTTTAATCGTTCTGAGAGTTCCTAAGAAGCTTTCTATAAGGCTCTGCATCAAATAAGAATGTTTTAAGAAGCATGTTAAGAATGTTCTTAGAAATAGGTACATGTACTTTTAAAAATATTCTTAGCATGCTTCTTAAAATATTATTATTTGATGCATTTAAGTAATAATATTGAATATTGCGCATGCGCAAACAAAGTAGGTAGGAGTTTCAGAATTCTACATTAATGTAGTTTTTCTCTTTCTTTCAATTATATTTTATAATACTCGATCCTTTTTATGGAGTGATATCATAAATTTGGACATGGCGAAAATTTTTACGTCTTTGAGATAAACCTAATAATTAAAGTATATAAAAATCTTTAGATATAGCAACCATCAGGTAAGATTCATATATGCGATGTGCAGTTTTGCTGTGAAAGCAAACTTTCTACCAGACATAAAAATGATGCGCCACACAAAAATCCAATGTTTAGAAAAAAAAAATAGCAAATAATTATCATTTCAAAAAATAATAATTTTTATTTTTTGTCTAAAACTATATAATAATCACTTTATGTCTAAAAATACATCAATTTCTACTACTTAAGGGTAAATCTTATGTTATTTACAATAATTTTAAGTATATTTGTAATTCTAACCTTATTAAATTAAAATAATATAGACGCCATATTACTATTCTAAAAACATTCCCATTAGAATATTTTAAGAATATGTATTTGGGAATATTGCTATTGGTTATTAGAAAAAAGTTTTGGGGTCAGGAAGCTTTTTTACATTCAATTGATTTTCAGTGCCCAAAATACGTAAGAAAAATATAATCTGGTTAGCTTACATATTATTATAATCTTACTTTTGATTAATTGACATTATTATTATTAAAAACTATTTTTATTTAGGTTCTTTTTGGTCCAACGAAACTTTTTTTGAAAAAAAAATTATTTTTGAAAAAAGTAAAAAATAGTAATTATATAACAAGGTAGAGAAGACATTTTTTATAGCCGAGCTATAAAAAATGTCTTACGGTACCGTAGTTTTTATATTAGTTTTTTCACTACTAGCACTGTTTAACTATTTTTATTCAAATAATAAAATAAATTATTAACAGAACAGATATTTCTTGAAATTTTCATAAAAATCAAGTAGCCTTGATCAATGACATTTGCTCAAATAAATACTTTGAACTGACGTTTAAAAATTTAGTTTTATTTTTGATTGTATTAATTCGTAATAATTATAATTAATTATATTTAATAAATAAAAAGTTATTTAAATCTATTTTTTTGGATTTAATTAGTAAAAATTGCACAAAGAACTGAAACATCTAAAGTGACAGGAATCAATTGTTTATAAAATGTACTCCTACTAGGAGAGAAATGGTATACTATGCACCTAGTATGCGAACCAAGTCTTAAGTGTTCGAGACGTTTTTTTTCGCTGAGACGGAGTCGAGGCAAAAAATCAGTCTTGAACACTTAAGACAGTTCGCATACGTGGTGCATATACCATTTTTTCTATTACATAAGCTAATAACTCAAATATCAGTTAAAAATAAAGTTTAAAAATTATTTGACATAGCTGTCAGTTTGACAAAAAAAGTTATTAGTTAGTTAGTTAGTAGATAATATGTAAGCTAGCTCTTAATTAGGTAGTAGAAAAAAAATATTATTGCTATATAGCACCTATATAGGTGAAGAAAATTGATTTCACAGTCTGAAAACATGATAAATAATGGTATGTTCTAAAGCTAGTAGTGAAAATAACATATTTTTTTTTTTAATTTAATATTTTTTAATTTAATATTTTTTTCGTTATTGATTTTAATGTACTAGGCCTACAGGCCCTGTAAGTACAGGGGAAAGTATTATTTTTTTAGCAGCAGTATTTTTTTCAGTCAGTGTACAACGTACCTATCGTAGTCAGCCTTGCAGTATAATTTAGTATTTCTAGTGTAGCAGGAATGGTTGAGCAGGACGCCGCAGATGCTGCATGTGAGGCAGTGTTCGTGCCAACTAGCGTCTGCCACTCGCATCAGGTACCGATCGTGAATCTTTTGGCCGCAACCCTCGCACATCTCGTACGTTTTTTCGCATTTTATTAGGCTGCCATCTGGAACAGAGATAGAAAAAAATATAGAAAATTATGAAGGGATTTTGTTAAGCAACTGAGAACTATACTGGAAATTCAATAAAACCTGCAGTGACTCAGTTGCGAATGTGTGGTAAAAGGCGAAGATCATACCAGTTCGGGTTGGACTCGCGTATGACAGCAGCAGAACTATGAGTCAGGTTATATTGAATTCAAAATAAAAAAATTATTATGTCTACTCCAAAGTTTTTTATTGATGCATTTTATTTTTAAAAATTAGCTACAATTGTTTCGACCCTTGAATTTATGGTCATCTTCAGGCAAAAATAGTCAAAAAATTAAAAACAAACAACACGGACTACATTATAAACATACACCAATTTAGCTTAATTGGTGTATGTTTATAATGTAGTCCGTGTTGTTTGTTTTTAATTTTTTGACTATTTTAGCCTGAAGATGACCATAAATTCAAGGGTCGAAACAATTGTAGCTAATTTTTAAAAATAAAAGGCTTCAATAAAAAACTTTGGGGTAGACATAATAATTTTTTAATTTTGATTTATCAAAAGTCCAAACGAGAATGGATCTCGATCACAGTTATTTATTGAATTCCCAGTATAGTTCACTGTAATATCCAGGCGCGTAGATATGGGGGGTATTTCCCCCCCCCCCAAGAATCTTTATGTTATATATTTTTTGTTATTTTGAATAAAAAAATTAAAAATTAAAATAATAGCGGGCAATTTTTATTTTTTTTTGTTTGTTTTTTTTTTGGTTTAAAATAAAAGCAGTTTACAGGGTTCCCAAAGATCAGGAAAAGAGGAAAAAGTCAGAGAATTGAAAGGGGTCATCTGGATTATCTGGAATTCAGCTGAATCTTTCACATTTAAAATTTTTTGATTGTCAGATTATATTATGGTTCTTATTATTTTAATAGTATATCAAAGTACTAGTTTCATAACATACGTTTTTAGCGTACGAGTACGTTTAGAAAACGAGCGAGTTTTCTAAAGTACTAGTGCTCTAAAAACGTGTTATACAATTTTTTCTATTTTGCTCTAAAATTTAAAAAAACTTACATTTAAATTGATGACTGATTTAGGGATTTTTGTTTTGGGTTGGCATTACAGTTTGCACTATGTTTAAAATTCTAAGAACAAATGATATCTTGATATATTTTACAGTCATCTCTTCTTTTTTCACTGCAATTAACCAGTCCACAATTTTAACACGGTAAAAAATAACCCAAACACAAAATTTTGTAAAAAATTAAACTTTAAATCGACATTTTCATTTGCACGCAAAACGTCAAGAGATAGGCTTTTGTATGTTGCCAACCCAACAGAAAAAAAGACCTCTTATGGGCCTATAAGAACACGCAAAATGCCTGTGATTATGAGCTTATAAGAGTCGCAAAACAGAAAAAATATCTTTTACACGGAGAATATTGAAACCCTGTAGATGCGCCTTCGCCAAAATTGTAAATTGCTATCCATGGATAGATTTAGTAAATCGCGTAAATACTAAAATGTGAAATATTAAAAGCGGGTCATGGAATTTGGTATGTGCTGTCAAACGTTGACAGTTAATAGTATATTAAAGTACTTTAATATACTTTAATAACTAGTTTTAACTAGCATTTTTGGTTGCCGCTACGTGATCATCACATCAGGTGAAACAAATTAAGTAGCGGCGACTAGTTACAGGAACGCTATAGTTACGTAGTAATTACGTAGTTACTACCAAAATGGTAAAAAATATAAGGGTAACAATTACGATCGCTTCTTGTTTGTAACTTAGTTCGGAACGTCTCGTTACAAAACAGTTACTACGTAGCCACGTAATTGTGTGGTAGTTATTGGTTACTGCTACATGTGCATAGACATTTGTCGAAATAGTTTAGCTTTTTTGTCGAAGGTGCGATATAAATAATAACATTTCGGTTTGAAAGTAAAATAATCTTCTGGTATGAATATAGTAACGACGGAAATGTAGTGAATATTAATAATAATTCTGAAAAACTAATGGGTCAAGAAAATTATGTAGTTTTATTGTTTAAATAAATGATTGAAAATTATTTTAAGATATAAAGAACTTTCACTTTCGGGTTTAGACCGTGTTAATGGATTTTCACTTTCCGACGTTTCGTCTCTTACTACTAGAGACATCTTCAGGGATTAATCTGAAACTAAGTTTCGAATCAACTTGTGTCACTATTTATGACGAGTTGTGGTTATTTACCCGTGACGAGGTTTTTCCTATCAAAGACTTCCATATTGCAGGTAAGTGGTAACCAGTGTACCGATTGATATTGTTAGGATGCTTGATGATTTCTATCGATTCCCGTATCTTCCTTGGCATTTTTCTGTTTTCTCTTAATATTTGTTTTGTTTCAGACAAATTGATTTTATGACCTGTTTCATGTACATGTTCGGCTACTGCCGATAAGGAAAACCCTAAAATTTGGCGCAGATACGTAGACGATGTCTATGCTATTTGGCCCCATGGAATGGAAAGCCTTCAAGGTTTTCTAAATCACCTCAATTCCCAACATAAATCTATACGGTTTACGATGGAAATTGAGAACAACGGATCACTTCCCTTTTTGGACGTTTTGGTTTACAAAACGGAAAATGGCTCAATAGGACACTCGGTATACAGGAAGAAAACCTACACTGACAGATATCTAAACGCATTTTCACATCACCATCCCTCTCAAAAACGCTCGGTAGTTAATTCACTTGTTCATAGGGCTTTCATGATTTCAGACAAGAATTCCCTAGACACAGAACTCCTTAAACTAACCAAAGCCTTGACCATGAACGGTTATACCAAAAAAGACATTAATAAGACCATATACAAATACAGAAATCCCAGACCCAAACAACAGGACAATAGTGACAATGACAGACAGACACAAGTTATACTTCCCTATGTAAGCGGTATCACGGATAAAATAGGTAAACTTTTGAAGAAGTCAAATATTAAGCCTATATTTCGGTCCAACCAAAAATTAGGTCAATGTTTGACTTCAACAAAAGACAAAATACCCCTAAGTTCAGAAGGCGTATATAAAATACCCTGCTCCTGTGGTACGGTTTACATAGAGAAAAATTTCTACAAGACTTCAAGAGCATAAGCGCAATATAAGAAAGAAACAAATTTCCTTATCGGCAGTAGCCGAACATGTACATGAAACAGGTCATAAAATCAATTTGTCTGAAACAAAACAAATATTAACAGAAAACAGAAAAATGCCAAGGAAGATACGGGAATCGATAGAAATCATCAAGCATCCTAACAATATCAATCGGGACACTGGTTACCACTTACCTGCAATATGGAAGTCTTTGATAGGAAAAACCTCGTCACGGGTGAATAACCACAACTCGTCATAAATAGTGACACAAGTTGATTCGAAACTTAGTTTCAGATTAATCCCTGAAGATGTCTCTAGTAGTAAGAGACGAAACGTCGGAAAGTGAAAATCCATTAACACGGTCTAAACCCGAAAGTGAAAGTTCTTTATATCTTAATGGCCATGAAAGCTTAAAATCTAAAATTATTTTAAGGTTAGGGACGCAAAATTAAATATTTTTTGGTAAAATGTGTTATAATGCAATAGTTATCATTTGGGAATAAAACATTGGTGACTATTTACCTACTTTGTAGTAAAAATATGCTTAATAAAATATTTTTCAAATATTGCGTATTACTCATTAAAATAAAATATGGCGATTATGATATTTTTAATGAGTAACTTTTTATGGTTGCAGCAACGTAAATTTTGAAACATTTTAGTAATATTACCCAGGTGGTCATTTTATTGAGTAATTACGTAGTTAAGGCAACTTTATTATTCCTATTAAGTACAAAAAGGATAAAAGTAATATTCGTGGTAGAGTTTACTATTCTGTTACCAATAAAAATATATTTGTGTTTAACACCATAAAGTTATATAATAAGTGAGATCTACGTAATAACAACTCATGAATGGTAGCGGTTCCAGTTATTTAAGTAAAATTCACAAAGAGTGCTAGTTGGGGTACTTACTAGTTTCATAACACCCGTTTTTAACGTACGAGTACAAGTTTAGAAAACAATCCTCTTATGGCGAGTTTTCTAATGTACTATTGCGCTAAAAACGTGTTATAAAACAAGTGTTTTATACTATTTTTTCTATTTTGCTCCAAAATTTAAAAAAAAACTTAGATTTAAATTGATGACTGAATTAGAGATTTTTGTTTTGGGTTGGCATCACAATTTTCGCAATGCTTAAAAATCAAAGAACAAACGATATTTTGATATCTTTTATAGTCAGCTCTTCTCTTTTTTTTACTGTGAGTAATCAGGCCACAATTTTAACACGGTAAAAATTAACTTAAAAACACAATTTCGTAGAAAAATAAACTTAATAGCGATGTTGACATTTGCACGGAAGACATCAAGAGATATTCATTTGTCTGTTGCCAACGCAAAAGAAAAAAGGTACTAACCTCTTATGGGCCTATAAAAAGACGCAAAATGCGTGTGATTATGAGCTTATAATAGTCGCAAAATAGAAAATAGTATATTAAAGTACTAGTTTCATACCATACGTTTTTAGCGCACGAGTACAAGTTTAGAAAACGAGCCGCTTGCGGCGAGTTTTCTAAAGTACTAGTGCAATTTTTTCTATTTTTCCCTAAAATTAAAAAAAAACTTACATTTAAATTGATGACTGATTCAGGGATTTTTTGTTTTGGGTTGGCATTACAGTTTACACTATGTTTAAAATTCTAAGAACAACTGATATTTTGATATATTTTACAGTCATCTCTTCTTTTTTCACTGCAATTATAACACGGTAAAAAATAACCCAAACACAAAATTTTGTAAAAATTTAAACTTTAAATAAATCGACATTGACATTTGCACGCAAAACGTCAAGAGATAGGCTTTTGTATGTTACCAACCCAACAGAAATAAAAGTAGAGACCTCTTATAGGCCTATAAGAACAGGCAAAATGCGTGTAATTATGAGCTTATAATAGTCGCAAAATAGAAAAAATAACTAATAAAACTAATATTTGATTAAAAACTATCTAGTAAATACTTACATCCTTCAAACGTCTTTTCACATTTGATTAAACTTCCATCTGAAATAAAAGAAATAAATATATATAGATATTAATTTTATGTATATCATATAAAAATATAATTTCACAAAAAATTGCAGAATCCTTCAAACACGATGCAGAATGGGCTTGGTAAGACGAAATCACCAATATAATCTCAGAATTTTATTTTTCTTCGACTGCTTTAGAATGTAAGCAAATACACACACTTTTCAAACACAGAATGAATCCATTCTAGCTCTAGATACCGAATGAATATTCCGTATCAAGTGTTAGAATAAGCACATGTAGTGCCATCTCTTGTTTATAAAAGTAAAGAAATCTGTAGCAAAATTAGCAAAAATATATCTATATATTTTACCATGAAATATTGAATAATTTAATGCAATTTAAAGTTATGCGTTAAAATTACATAACGTCTATTAGTTTTTCCTAATATGTGACCAGTTTTTTATCAATTTAGTTCAAAAAATTAAAACTGCTTCATCTATTGTTAAATATTTAAACCTGATATCTGTCACAACAATCTGACATAACCCTCAATTTTTGCATTATAATTTGTAAATATGTGCTAAATTTAAATAAAAATCTTGTTTAAGTACTGATTTCATAAAATTATTAAAGAAAATTAATTGCTTTATTTAAAAATATGTGTTTTGTTGCATTTACAATGTCAAGTCACAAAAAAACGTTGTTTTTACCTTGTCCGCAGTTTAAAGCCATGCAGTGTTTCATATTTGCAGTCGAAGAAAAAGTATAGTCTACAACACCTATGGAATAGTCATTCCGAGCTAGCGGGACCATCATACTCGCCTGCAGGCTCGTATGACCAAACTTTCCGCTCGCGCGGAATATTGTCTATTCCATACTAGTTATAGAATATACTATTTTAGCTTATTTTATTGGTCAATATCGTCTTCCCTCGCACTGCCATAGCATACGTTTTTAAAAAAATATTTTAACGTTGGCCATCTTAAAAAGTTCATAAAAATTTAACGTGATGACACTGACAGGCGTGCTCCGTGCAACATAGAATTCAATGAGTCGCCGCCAAAATTTTAACTTACCAAGTACCAGTCATACCGGGTGAGTTTTATTAAGATTAATCTTCATTCGATAAAAACGAAACGGGCGAATTATATAGGTAATTTTACATTGGCTATAAAATGGCGAATTTATTTTTTTTTTGATTCGCCGAACTATCATAATTTATGATAATTTATAAGTTTTGAAATCTTTAAAATGGCTTGTGAGCCTCCTCAACCCACTACCGTAGAATCTTGGCTTCAAAATATTCCCGAGCTGCAATTTACTTTATTGTTGAACGTGTGAAAAGATATAGGTTTGTCTTAGAAATGCAATGTTTAAAAGCACTTATCATCAAAATCCCATAATAATGGTATACAAGAATGTTTTATTTTGATTTAGTAAGCCAGTTGTAACATTCTGTCGATGAAAATTGAAAACAGGGTTTATAGAAAATTGGAAGATGTAAAGCTAATCGAGCCCACAAAGAGAAAAAACTATTTACCAAAGGCGTTCGAGGATATAAAATCAAACATTTTAGTACAAGACAAAAATATTTTTAGCATAGATGAAACCAAAAATGCTTCTGGTTTAAAGATTGCGCATGTTATGTTATTCCGAATTTTCCACAATGTTCAATAGTAGACCTTTTTAATGGCAAAGATGTTGACTTTTCTAAACCAAATCTAAATACTAATAAATGCATACATTCTTAAATTAATGCTTTACTTATGTACTTCGGTAGACATAGAACGTTTATTTTCAGACTTTGTTTGAGGGTATATTTGGTCTAATAGACTCAAAATGAGCTCTTCTATCACTTCTTAAAAACTTTCTATCCATAGGGTAAAAACCCCAATCGTTGGCACTCCGCTAATTATTGGCACTGCAGTGATGTTTTCGTTTATATTAAAAAATCTCCATTGATACCTTAATCTAACTATTTTTTTTATGAAGTGGCATTATTGCTAAATATTATACTTTAAATGCGAAAAACATATTTTTCCCCTCCTGGGCAGTAGAGTCTTACTAGTTTCGTGTGAACTACGTAAGTGTGAATTTTTAAGATTTGTGCTAAGGAAGTGCTTTAAGTGGAAGGTTAGTAAAATACTTTTATTGACAGACTTACTATTTTTTTTTCGATAATTTTAGTAAGTATATGCATTATACTTATTAATTAGCCTTAAAAACTTTATTTTTCTTTACAATTTTATTTAATTTCGACGGTGCCAACAATTGATATACAAAGTTAAACTAAATTCTAATTACTGGCACAGGTGCCAATAATTAGCCTCTTTAGTAAAAATCCTATTCCAATTATTGTCAACCAGTTAAAATGCTAAATTAATGGAATAATCAAAATAAAATTGAATAGATTTATTACTTGTACGGTTAAATATACATACGTATTGCCACATCTGATATAAGACAAAACCAAAACCGTATTTTAAAGCGTGTGGGCTATTATACAAAAGATACAGTTTTAGCTAAAAACCTATTTCAAATAAATGCGTTCTAAACAGCGTTTAATGAAAAACTTACAGTTTTTTCTCAATACATATGTACGTATATATATTTTACACTTTATTTTGTCTATAAACTTAATTTTTCTCTAGAATTTATTTTTTTGTCACGGTGCCCATAATAGGTGTCCAAATTATATTAAACTCCTATTATTGGCACAGGTTTATTGTATGCAAAAGTTGCGCATCAAAATTAGTCTAAAAGCATAATAATTCTTTTAGATAAGTGTACCTAGGTAACTAGGTATTATTTTATAGATACAAATTAGTATTAGGTAACTAATATTTTGTTTACAGCCTTTAGTTAATATGTATAAAACTGCAATATTCCAATTTAAATATTTTATTTTGATACTAAAATGTTTATTATTCAACAAAAAGTAGGTACTCAGTAATTTTTTTTCCGTTGTTTTAAAGCAAAAATTAGGTGCCAATAATAGGAAAATTTGAATGCCAATCATTAGCAAAAAAGTGCCAATAATACGAAATTGTGTATTCTTGTAATTAATTTAAAAATATCTTTAATATTATTAAGATATCAGTTTAAATTTTATATAATATATAAAATAGAATAACCACTGAATGATGTAAAATATTTTATTCTTGATAACATGAAATATTTAATAAGTTATAATGAAATATATGTCGAAAATTTCTTAAAGTGCCAATAATTGGGGGTTTTACCCTATATAGTAACTTTATGATTTTAAATTTTGGCGAAGGCGCCACCATGCAACTTAATAATTCACAAAGAAAACTAGAATTGGGTACTTACGTTTTATATTATTTATTTATTTATTTAACATAAATAATATATTTTTTGTAAATAAAAGGTATATTTAAACTAAGTAATTTTAATTTTTAGCACTTTTGGTTCAGTGTACTAAATATTACATTCTTTCTATATTATATGAATTCATGATTTGTTTAAATGAATTTAATTTATTGCAAAATAATGTAAAAGACTGGTAAGATTTTGTAAAGCACTGAAAATTAATTTAAAACTCGATTTAAAATTACAGATTACATAATTTTATTCGGTTCATGGTATCTTAAGACCTATCCAGAAGCTTGCAAAAGAACATAAAACATAAGAATGCGGTGTCGTGATTGGCTTACAAGATACATGGTGGCACAACAAGCCAATCACGGCATCGCATTATAATAATAATATTTATTGCTTAGACAAATTACACATACAGAAACATTTGCAATAAATATGCTAATTAGCACAAAAATGTAAAAAACATTTGAACGTGCTTAAAAATATATAAAAGATATGTATACATACATTAATACAATAGATAAAACCTTCTATAACTATACATACATAAAACACAATAAAGTTAAGTAAAAAATAAAATGTCATATAATAAAAAGGTAATAATACGTACATAAAATAAAAACATATAAAATATCAAGTTGACAAAAAGGTAATATATTATTAAAGTATAAAAATAGGTAAGTTAAAAAAGGTAAAAAAAGGTAAGTAGTGTAGAAAAAATTCAAATATTGAAATAATACTTCTAAAAGTTATGTTTTAGATCAATTTGCTGATGTATGCTATTGATTGTTGATATTTTGACATTTAATGTCAAAGTAGAATTTTAATTTAAAATATTTTTTCAAAATTAATGGTTTGGGAGCTGATTTGTAAACATATAATTTGTTTTGGGTAATTTGGAGGGAAAATGGTATCAAAATTTAAGTGTTAAAAATGTTTGGAGATTTTTGTTATGGTAGAGAAGAGTAGCTGTTAATAGTGAAGATTATCTATTCTAAATTCTTTGTAATCATTTCAGTCAATTATCGTGTAAAACACCTATACTAATAGGTCCGAGAAAGACTTTAAATAATAAACTAAACTAAACTAAACTAAACTCTTGGTAAATCTAAAACATAATTTTTACAATTTTTTTTAAATAAATTGTTTGAATTTAAATTTTTTATATCATTTGGAAGTGAGTTGTAGATTTTGGGCCCTAAATATCTACTACTTCTTTGCCCTATAGTCTTGTGCACTTTTGGAACAGGTAACTGATTTTTGTTTCGTGTATTTGTTACTATATATAATTTATTTTTTTCAGTATGCATTGTTATGTATTACGTTCTTATGCGAGCCTGTGAATAGGCACTTAATATTGCTGCTATGGAAAATGTTATGAATCGGTCTATGGCAACCAATTTACATTTTTTTTATAGTACGTGCATATAATTCATGAAAATATCAAATGTTTGAAACAATATAATATAAACCATAGAAAAAATGTTATTTCCAAATATTACAGCGACAATTGTATCAACTTTATGTTAAAAAAGTCGAAATAATTGTCGCTGTAATGTTTGGACTGTAATAGACAATAAATTTATATTTTGGAGAGATAACATTTTTCCTATGGTTTATTTAAATCAACTTCAATATGAGTAAGGATCAAGAATTTCTTAATATAATATAGCTTATGTTATCCCGTGTACGTGGTCCGAATTTGAAGCTGAAGCTCGTTCAAAAGTTAAGAGGGTGATGACTTTTGGAGCTCAGCGTATATCGTGGGCTTACAAGAAAAGTCCAAAAATATAATTTTGAGATACTGACAAATTTAACTTTCATTTTTGTTTTTTAATTTTTGTAATAATTGTTTTTGGAAAAAAAACTACTACAAATCGCAATGATATGTTTGGACATAATAATGGGGCATTAGAGTTTAATAAAAAAAAATAAGTAGTTTGAACTAAATTTGAAAAAATCTATGACTTAGTGCGTTTTACTTGTAGAGCTGTTATGGGAAATTTCAATTAAACACTTCTTTTTTCTTCTCGGCAAACAAACAAGCACTAAGTCGCTGTGTTATTAATTCTTTTACAAAAACATTCGAAATAGGGCGCTATAGTGCATTTTGTCTAGTGGGTAACTTTCTTCGCAGTCCACTTAGGAGTTAGTTCGCTTAGGCTGTACATAGATGATCAAAAATTGATTAAAGTGCCATTTAAATCTCATTTTTGCAAAAAGTGGACTTAGAGCCTTTTGCTTGTAAGCCCACGATATTCTCACTTGTTTTAATTATTATTTCATTTCGTTGACCTGTTAACAATTTATTTTTTCCGAACAGGTACATTTTGCTTTATATTAAATTAACTGTTAATTCAGGACAAAAGAATAAAGATAAAAGGATATAAAGGCTCTGAACAATTTGTGTTTATTTAATTAAAGGCGCCTGTTCTGCAAATTAGATGATTACATGATTACGAAAGGATTGAAATTAAGTTTTAACAAGGATTAAGGATATCCTCAATTAGCACAGTGTCACTGACAACAAAACAATACTTTTCCCTATATACAGGGTGTTTTTTTATAAATGAGTTACCTAATTCAATGGGTTATTCTACAATGTAGAATCTACATACAAACTAGATGAAACGTTGCAAGCACCCTGTCAAAACATCGGCACTATTGTACACTAGAGCCATCTAGTTTGCAAATTTCAAACTAGGTGTTTTGTTTGATTTTAAATTCTGTATCTTTAAAACATTATATTCTAGCAAAAAACTGTATATAAAATTTTTATAGGGCTTAAAAAGAGCTTTTATTTAAAATATAATTTTTTGAAATTGGGTTATAAATATGTGAGATATGCTAAAAAAAACCTTTTACTACTTTAAACGCCAATATCTCGAAAACAATGCGTTTTAGGAAAACGTTGTTTATAACATTTTTTGACCAATTTAAAATTATCTTTTATATATAAGTGCTAAATTAACCCAATGCAATAATAATTGCCTTAATTATAAAAAAACGCTAAAAATAGGAGTTTTACCCTATTTTTACCCGCTTACCCCCAATCGTTTACCCCCAAAATCTAATCAGCTCTTCGGAATATGATAAGAAACAATATGCAAAAAACCGCAAGTCGGTATCTCATGTAGAAATGTAGTTAGAGAGTTTACACCCAGACAGACAGACAGACAGACAGACAGACAGACGGACGCAAATTTCGGCACTCTTAGTAGCACTAAGTGCCAATGTAAAATATGAAAATTTTTCCTATAAAGGTTGGTCTGAAAATCATCCTTAAGAAAGCTACGGACCTCCTAAAGGTCCATCTAAAATAGAATGTTTATTAAATATTTCTGTAACCCTAAGGACTACAGCAACGAAATAATGCACAAGCGCTAACATTGATCATTTTAAGTAATTTTTATTTCGTAACTTCAACTTGGGGCGTGAACGATAAGGTGACATTATCACTTTTTTGTCTTAAACTTGTTTTGTGTTTTTTTTTTTAATTATCACGAGAAAAACTCCTTAAACTTGATTAAAATTTAAGGTCGATATCTTATACTATTCAAAAGTTAAAAGGGTGCACTCAGAAAATGTCATTGTAAATACATATTTGTTATTTATATCGCCACCATTGTTATTAAATACTTTACTTGTTATATTAAATACTGCAATGTGTGTATTGTATACAAAATGTTATCATATAACCTAGAGACCGTGCTGGTACATTTGGATCCCCACGCAACATGTTTATTAATACTAGCCTGTTATAGTAAAAATTACAGTAACTTTTTATAAAGCATATCACACTTATAGTATGGTATACTTTGAGTTGTTGTTAAGTTGTATTACTGATCTAGTTTAAAGTATGTTACAGTATTCAGAAAAATTAACAATCGGTAAATAATACCAAAATGTTGATTAGTAATAATATAAATATTGCAACCACACAATATTACACACTGATAAAATAACCGATACTTTTTTTACTTTACTCTGTATTATTTCTAATCAAAATTTAGGTATTATTTACTGATTGTTATTTTACTAAATACTGTAACATACTTTAAACTAGATCAATAGCACAACAACTACAACTTAAAGTATACCAAACTATAACTGTGATATAATTTACCAAATGTTACAGTATTATTAAACACATGTTGCGTGGGAATCCAAATGTACCAGCACGGTCTCTATGTTAGTATGACAACATTTTGTATACAATACACACATTGCAGTGTTTAATATCACAAGTAAAGTATTAAATACCAATGGTGGCGATATAAATACAAAATATGTATTAACAAATAACATTCAGTATTAAAAATAGAACGAAATTTTCTGAGTGTGTGAGTACGAAACTAAATGAACTTGTATTGTTCGCGGTGAAAACAAACTTTTATTGGATTGTATCTAAAAGCTCCCCTTTTTGTATAATAAATAACGAAGGTTTTCCCACTAGTGTAAAAAGTAAAATAGTTGAAACTCTAACCTCCAAACAACAAATTTATTTATTAATATATTACAATCGAATAAAAAATAGTATATGACACCCGGACGAAAACTGTTTTCAGGGTGCTTACGAAGATTGCCACCCGAACTCAGAGAGCGACGTTGGAAACAATATTTTATCCAATACCTACATACAGATAATAAGACAATTACCAGCTTTATTTTAAATGGATAAACTCAATAATAACCCCCGCGTGGTTTTTAATTTATTGAGTGGATAATTATTTATTTCACCCACTCAACTGTCAAATTATTTTCTTGTAAATGTCATTAAAATTTTTAATAAAAATATGAATTCCTAAGCTATTTATTGGATAAAACCTTGTATGGCACTCATGGGTAAACCGATATTGCCCTCTCGAAAATTAACCTGCTTGGCTGACGCCTCGTTAAGGGTTAATTTTCTCATGGGCAATATCTTACTTTAGCCACTAGTAGATACCATAAATAACTATTTAATCCTACTACTAAAATAGTAATTATATGCCAAGGTAGAGAAGACGTTTTTTAAAGCCGAGCGTATTAAATCCTGAGCTGCGTATCAGCGAGGGATTTAAGAGTGCGAGGCTATAATAGTCTTATCTACAGTAGTTTATATATTAGTTTTTTACTACTAGCACTATTTGATTATTTTTATTCAAATAATAAAATAAATTATTAACAGAAATGATATTTCTTAAAATTTTCATAAAAATCAAGTAGCCTTGATCAATGACATTTGATCAAATAAATACTTTGAGCTGAAGTTTAAAAATTTAGATTTTTTTAAATATTTTTTATAATATTAAGCTAATTATTGATTTTATTAATTGATAATAATTATAATTAACTATATGTAACAAATAAAAAGCTTTTTAACGCTATTTTCTTAGGTTTAATTAGTAAAAATTGCACAAAGAACTGAAACATCTAAAGTGACAGAAATTAATTGTTTATAAAATTTACTCCTACTAGAAGAGAAATAGTTATTTATGGTACTAGTGGGTAAAGTAAGATATTGCCCATGAGAAAGAAGGTTATTATTGAGTTTATCTATTTAAAATAAAGCTGGTAATTGTCTCATTATCTGTATGTATTGAATAAAAATTATTATTGCTATAGCTGAAGAAAATTGATTTCTCAGTCTGAAAACATGATAAATAATGGCATGTTCTAAGGCTAGTAGTGAAAAAAAATAAGTTATTTATTAGTTTTCAATACTTATTCGATAACCTTGTTAAAGAGTAGGAAAGTTTTGTACATCACTCAGCTGTTTACTGATCCATTTGCCACCCACCATTAATTTCGCATCGATTCACCTGACTTGCCAGCTGAGTGCTTTATCCGAGTCTTTATCTGTAGCGATAACTCAACAATGCTGAAATAATTTTGGATATCTTTCGATTTGTTCGAATTTCATACATAAAAATGAGTTTTTATTTTAGGATAAAAGGGGGGGTAATTGGCCATAAATATCATTATTAATGTTATTACATCGGTGCTACTAAGAGTGCCGATGAATTGAAATCTTCGCCGAAAAGTCAAAATCTTTGACCACGTTTTTTTTTTCATATTTCTTGACGTTTTAGACCATTCTGAGTCGAAATCAGTAAAAAAAAATTTGGCTCCGTCTGTCTATCTGTCTGGGTGTAAACTCTCTAACTCCATTTCTACATGAGATATCGACTTGTGGTTTTTTGCATATTGTTTTTTATCGTATTCCGAAGAGCTGATTAGATTTTGGGGGTAAACGATTGGGGGTAAGGGTGTAAAAATGGGGTAAAACTCCTATTTTTAGCGTTTTTTGTTTATAATTAAGACAATTATTATTGTATTTGGTTAATTTACCACTTATATAAAAGATAATTTTAAATTGGTCAAAAAATGTTATAAACAACGTTTTCCTAAAACGCATTGTTTTCGAGATATTGGCGTTTAAAGCAGTAAAAGGTTTTTTTAGCATGTCTCACATATTTATAACCCGATTTCAAAAAATTATATTTTAAATAAAAGCTCTTTTTAAGCCCTATAAAAAATGTTATATACAGTTTTTTGCTAGAATATAATGTTTTAAAGATACAGAATTTAAAATCAAACAAAACACCTAGTTTGAAATTTGCAAACTAGATGGCTCTAGTGTACAATAGTGCCGATGTTTTGACAGGGTGCTTGCAACGTTTCATCTAGTTAAATTTAAGAAAATTGCATGGATAAACGCAAATGATCGTATCCTTTAAGGATATATTTATTTTAGAATAATCGGTTAAGAATTATGTGTTGTACAATACTATTGAGGGATGCACTGTTGCCAAAGCGATAAAATAATTTATTTGTTTAATATTAATGAATACAATTTAAAAATCAGTGTTTAATAAGTAAGTAAATAAAAAAAAAAAACATTTAATAATTATTATTAAGTTATAAAATAATATCACTATTTTAAAATTTTTGACCTTCTTGTTCGTAGAATAACACGGAAAGAAATTAGTGGGCTCTGCGCTATACATTATAAGATATTTGGTAACAGTGGCAAATTATAGTGATTTAAGCTATAGATTATAAGGGACACAATAACTAATAATGTTAAAAATAAATTGGAAACGATTATATATATTACAGACACAATTATATTTATTACAGGCACTATTATAAATTTACAGAAATTTTATTATATTATAAAAATTATTAGCACGGACAATAATTAAATCTATTTAAGCTATAAATGCCATACTATTTGTTATATTTTATTATTCACTAAACAATTAAAGTATTTCATATAAATTTTTACACTGACTGCCATAATTGTAAGAGAAAGCCTTGTATTTATATAATAAGCGATTATAATTTGCTTGGTATGTGTGTTATAGCGCTCCTAGCTATAATTTTTTTTTCCGTGAATATGTAAATTATTTTCATCATTTTGTAAGCTTTAGTAGCAGTAGGTACTACTAAGTATATAAATATTCAAACGATTTAGATTCTCTCTAATATATAAACGATTCAACAAGACCCAAAATGCAAATGGCAAAACTAAAAGCCACTTTAACTGTGTTACTTTGGAAGCCAACCAGAATTTCTGAGCACACTCTAAGAAAATGTCTTTCTAGCCAACGTTCAAATATTGGTAGAACTAAAAGGCAGCCATTGTAATCGGAAAACCTTGCTAATGACTCAATTTAAATACCCCGACGCCTCATTTTAAATGTCAGGAAGCACAATATTTTTATAACAAGGGCTGTTTTAGGCTAAAACTTTAAGTATGAGCGAAGCGAACTTATTGTACACAGAAAAAAATCCAAAAAAAATGCCCTAATAAATATTTATTTGTTATCATTTTATTTGTTTCAAATAAAATTTATTTAAATCAACAAAATTTAGTTTGGCTCAAATAAATGAGATTATTTGGATATTTTAAAAAAAATTATTTGTTTTTAGTTTATTTGTTGCAATTAAATATTTATTTAAAACAACCATTCTAGGTATATTTTTTCTATTTACTTAAACCAAATAATAGATTATTTGGATTAAATAAATTGAAATGTATATCAAATAATTGCCGACTAGAATTTAAGTAACTGCTAGATTGGTCAATGGAGCTCTCTACAACTAGAATTATGAAACAAAAGACGTCTACCCTATCTCTATCTCATTTGTGCTACACTTTCCAGCCAACCAAATAAATACTGTATTTGTTTTTCATACAACAAATACAGTATTTATTTGGTTGGCCGGAAAGTGTAGCAGTGAGCGACACGAACGAACATAGCTAATGTGAATCTGTAGAATAAGATAATTCTACTAAAATTTAGATGGCGCCAGTAATTTCTTTAATATAGTTACACTTTTCGCCCGGCCAAGTAAATATTGTATTTGTTCAACAAAGAACAAATACAGAATTTGTTTGGTTGGGTGGAAGTGGGAGTGTATGTATGTCTTCTATCCTTTTTGGGTAGAACTTTTGTCCTTGTCTAATCTAATGGGATAATTCTCCATTAATGCAAAAATTTGGTGTAGGTCATCTTTGGCCAAAACTACAAGGTTAGTTAATATTTTAATAAATTAATAGACTAAAACCCTTAGATACAGCAAATCAAAAAATTGTTTAAAAAATTTAAGAATATAGGTACAGTCAAATAGAAAATTTTATTTGCTTTTAATGATTTATCACACGACCCCCCCCCCTGCCCACATTTTAAGAGCTGAAAGTATAAAATATATGCTAAAAGATAGTTTGAGTTGTCTTATCTAAGAGTTCCAAATTTGAAGTCGATATCTCAACTCGTTCAAAGGTTAAGAGGGGGGGGGGTGACTTTTGGACCGGAGGTATAAGTATTCTATTCAAACAAACAGAATATTTCACTCAAACAAAAGATTTATTTGTTCTGAATAACAAACAAATTGAATCAACAACAAAGATATTCAGTACAAATATATATTTATTTAATTTGAATAATGTATATTACCTATCAAATATATTAAATAATTACTTGAAATAAATATTTATTTGCTTTACGTTGTTACTCTGAATATCGGTCAAACAAATTTACTTTTTTTTTCAAACAAATATTTGTTTGTCCATTATCAAAGCAATATTTGTTTAACTCAACTCCATTTTTTTTTGATCCAAATGATTTTTTTTTCTGTGTAGGGGTGGACCGAATATTTCCCAACTTACAATTGAGAAATTTTCCAACTCCCAAAACAAGCATTTACCCTGCAAAAATTTTGATAAAAAGAAGCTCCTCACTCCAAATTTTTTTTTGCTTTCCCCTATTGGAGGGGGGGGGGGTAGTCAAAATATAAAATATCCAAACAACAATTTGAAACAGTTAGAACTCAAAACAAACTAATATTTGATATTGATTTGAAAACACATGGTAAAATTATTTATAGTGAAATCTGTATGTAAAAAAATAATTTAGCAACTATTTTTTTGTTATGAAACGACATTATAGTTTTATTGCTATTAGTTATAGTGATAATAATAGTTATTTTTTATGATTTATTACCTTTAATAGCAACTTTGTATTTGTGTCCCATTCAATAAAACCGTGTTCATGAATGGGACAAAATTTGGTAAAAATAAATATTATTCAGGTTTAACACCTTAATATGAAAACTAAAAAACAATACATATAAAAGATTAAAAATACAATTTTGGCAGCCGTTTAAAAAAAAGTGTCCCATTCATGGGTATTTCCCCCTTCAACCAATTGGTTTCACAATTTTTTAACATTGTATCTAAAAAAAACTTAGATAACCTCGAATAATTGTAGGACGTTGTTGGCAGAGAATCTGTATGTAAATCAAGATAAGATTTTTTTTTCATTTTGAAACTAGCCTTCAATTTTTTTATCCAATACATACAGATAATGAGACAATTACCAGCTGTATTTTAAATAGATAAACTCAATAATAACCCCCGCTTGGCTTTTACTTTATTGAGTGGATAATTATTTATTTTACCCACTCAACTTTCACTTGTCAAATTATTTCTTGTAAATGTCATTAAAATTTTTAATAAAAATATGTATTTCTAAGCTATTTATTGGATAAAACCTTGTATGGCACTCATGGGTAAACCGATATTGCCCTCTCGAAAATTAACCTGCTTGGCTGACGCCTCGCAGGTTAATTTTCTCATGGGCAACATCTTACTTTATCCACTAGTACCATAAATAACTATTCTTTCGCACTGGCAAGTCACGTCGTTTGGATGTGCAACATACACAATGCAAAAAAACTAAGTAACTAGGTATCCTACAAGATACCGTACTAAACTACAACTGTAAGTAGTATTTTTTAATTAAATTTGTTTTTTTTTTAACATAAATGTCGTCTAACCTGGTCTTCCATTACAATCAGGTCCTGGCAAACTGCCGTGATGTTCCGGTAGCATGGCAGCATTTAGGTTTAAATTTGGATAAAACTCCAACATTTTTAAAAACTAATCTATCACAGTTTAAAACACAAAGGTGTCTTTTCAACAAAAACTTAATTTTAATTTGTCTCGTAAACACGTAAATCGTCTAATCACGTGCCCAGGATGCGTTTCGTGCACTTAACTTCGAACCTGGCTATCCTGGGTGCAAGGATCAACTGTCCTTTGACTATAGATTGTCACTGACATCCTAGTGGGGTGAGGGCGCCTCCCACCGACCCCCAGAGACGTCAAAATTTACTTCGTTGATTGTAGCTCCGCCCACCGTCCATGTGACTTTCGTAGGGGCGTGGCTTAACCAGCATGCGCTTTACCCCCACCACTGGATAGAGACTGCGTGATGAGTGGTAACCCCACCCGAGTGTTTGTAGCGCGCAAATTGGCACAGTCGAGTCTATTTAACTTTAAAACGGTGGATTACTGATATTGCTGACATAATTTTGTGTTTAAGTCATCGAAAAAGGACGCATGATTATGGTAGGATATGATATTTTAATGTATGTTTAATCGAAAATAATTGAGATTCAAAAATTATTTTAAATTATAGTGAAATTATTAGGGAAAGGTAGCTACAGGGCCGGATATAAGGATATTGGGGTTGTGACACCCCTAAAGTTTTTCCATTCGGAAAATATTTGAATTAATTCGGCAAATATTACGAGCAGTAAGGGGCTAAATGAGCTAAAATATACATGCACATGCACACTGTAAAACAATTTACAAAAAACTGCAATAATGCTTAATTTTTCATGTTATTTGTAAATTTTAAGATAAACCATAGGTTAGGTTGTAATAACCCTTGAAAAATACAGGAAGTGCTTGTAACAATAGGTCGAATTCACAGTAACATTAAAAAACACAGAACAACTGTAAAAAAAGCAGTTGCAAAAACCTTGTGTGAAATTGATAAAAATGATTGAAGAAGAATATATGGTTTATACACCTACAAATCTATCCTTCCTTCGCGTCGTCCGTAAATTCTACAGACTAAAAAAAGCTTCACTTTTCCTCTTAGTAAAACAATATACTTTATTATAATGGAGCGTTTTTTTTCGTATTTAGTATTTCGTATATCTGTATTTTTTTTTTTCGTGAATTTATAAACTATGCATTAGTAAGAGAATAACTTTTGTTCCAATTGACCAATTTATTCAAAAGTTATGGAGGGTCACGTGACTAGGGTTTCCAGTCCTGAAATTCGAAAAAGTCCAAACGCTTTAAATTTACTTTAAAAATTAAGGTATTTTTAAAATCGCTATTTAAAAATACAGTTAGGCTTTAAATTTACTATAACAATGGAGCTCTCTACAACTAGAATTATGAAACAAAAGACGTCTACCCTATCTCTATCTCATTTGTGCTACACTTTCCAGCCAACCAAATAAATACTGTATTTGTTTTTCATGCAACAATTACAGTATTTATTTGGTTGGCCGGAAAGTGTAGCAGTGAGCTGCACGAACGAACATAGCTAATGTGAATCTGTAGAATAAGATAATTCTACTAAAATTTAGATGGCGCCAGTAATTTCTTTAATTAAAATAATATAGTTACACTTTTCGCCCGGCCAAGTAAATATTGTATTTGTTCAACAAAGAACAAATACAGAATTTGTTTGGTTGGGTGGAAGTGGGAGTGTATGTATGTCTTCTATCCTTTTTGGGTAGAACTTTTGTCCCTGTCTAATCTAACGGGAGAAATCTCCATTGCTGGCAATAAATCGCCTACAGTAATTGTTTGACATGTTTTTAGACTACAGTAGGGCATTTTTTATTGTAACAAAGGTTCGCGTACTCGGTGCGTAATACAGGGTGTATTTGAAATAGGGTAGGAAATTTTAACAGGTGATTCTACATGATAAAATATGACAAAAAGTTCCTATAAACATATGTCTAAAAATGCGTCATAAGGAAGCTACGCCCCTTTGAAATTGGCTAAAAAAATCGGTTTTTATTTAATAACTCAGGAACCCTTTGAGATATGTTAACGAGGTTTTGCACGTGAATTAATCCTAATAAAGCCCATCTTTGTCCTACCAAGGCCCGTTTTTATGTGTTATTTTCATGTACTTATTTCAACCAGGGGTGTGCGAAACGGGGGGGGCTTATCAGTTTTTTGTCCCAAACTGTTTTCTGTGTAACTTTTTTGCAATTTTATTTTTGAAATATGATTCCTCAGGTCAAAATACATAAAAAAGGTACCCTCGTTGTAATACTGTAGGATTAACCGTTTTCGAGAAAATTTCATTTGAAGGTGAAATTTCACAGTTCGAGGACGAAAAATTAAATACTAAAATGTCGAAAACCAAAATTTTAATGATGCAATGTTATTCTACATCAAAAACTAAGAAAAAAAGTTTCCATACATGTAGGTCGAAAAAACGCTTTTA
Organism: Brachypterus glaber; assembly: GCA_958510825.1. Classification (NCBI taxonomy): domain Eukaryota; kingdom Metazoa; phylum Arthropoda; class Insecta; order Coleoptera; family Kateretidae; genus Brachypterus; species Brachypterus glaber. The sequence goes on along the minus strand of OY294045.1, from coordinate 94,914,647 downwards.
AAGCTACCATAGCCCTTTAAAAATGGTGCATATTTAGGAGACCATAGCTCCATTAGGATTCATTTTTGGAAGTACCTGTATATGAGGTTTTTTTCTTAGTTTTTAATGTACATTCGCCCTGCATCATTAAAATTTTGGTTTTCAACATTTTAGTATTTAATTTTTCGTCCTCGAACCGTGGAATTTCACCTTCAAATGAATTTTTCTCGAAAACGGTTAATCCTACAGTATTACAACAAGAGTACCTTTTTTATGTATTTTGACCTGAGGAATCATATTTCAATAATAAAATTGCAAAAAAGTTACACAGAAAAAAGTCCATAATGGTAATGTTTTGCATATTGTACACTCTTTTACCATAAACAATTTTGTCAAAGTTTGACCTAAATACACATGAACTTAGTGCCTTTAAAGGTGTTTGCTCGAGTGTTTGGCTGTCCTAGAATAGGTATGCATATTTTTTGCCCTCTTTTGCCCTTATTCAGGCATTCTTGATTTCGTATATTAAATATACGAACTCAAGAATGTTTGCAAGCATTCATGAATAAGGGCAAAAGAGGGCACTATAGGTATTTCCGCCTGGAAAATGGATGGAGTTTTCACCACTGGTATCGGTAGTTGGCATCTAGCCCCATATATGCCTGCACCAACTCCTGACTCCAGTTTGGACCAATGGGTGCACCTGTATAGTAGCAGATCGTTCCATTTTACATTTCTGGTCCTCCTGATGTCCAAGTTTGGCGGTCCGTAATTACCACTTTAAATTTGCGATCGAACTCATACCGTAAGGTCATGATGTCGCTGATTGTGGTCAGGTATCCTATGTTTATTTCAGGATTAGGATTAGGAATAAAAAAAAATTCAGGCGCCTAGAATTATTTTTTTCTTTTTTTTTTAATTGTTTAGTATCTAGTTTTTCTGATATGTTAAATGTTAAAAAAAGTTTTATTTCTAATTACTTTGTTAAAAATCACCAATTAATGTTTTTCGAACTTTAAAAACAAGGGTGCGGTTTTTCCCTTATATCTCGGGATATAATTTTTTGAATTCAAATTTGTTTTCACAGAATAAATAAGCATTTTAATTTAAAAAGCAAACAAATTGAGCTATTTTAATATCTTTAAAAAGGAATTAGTATTAATTGAGTGATAGGCATTTGAAAAATGTTTATCTTTTTTTCAGTTTTTTGTACTTTTCTTTAAAACTGTTAAAGATATCTAAAAAAATAATATTTCTAAAATCTGCGTAGAGGAAAGTCGCCTAATTTCGGATACCATTTACAATGTATTCAGTATTTAATACTCGGTATTACTTTTTGATATTTTTTTTATATAACCAGATACAACTTATTATAGCGAACCATGATTTATTATAAAAGCAATTTTATTACAGTTTATTTTTTCCAAAAAACACGGTTAAAAAAAATCAGCGCATTTTTGTGCATTTGAAAAAGGGCTCCTAATTTCGGACATATCCGAAAAATTTTTTTCAAGAGTAGATCTAGATCCCATTGCTTATGTTTCTTGTTATTCCTTCACATTTAAGACGTAAATTGATCATTAAGCGATTTTCTACGAAATACTATAGGAACTATAATTTTAGATTCCCAATTTCGAATATCTTAGTATCTTAGGTAATTTTCGTTTTTTCAAAATTGTTTATCTTAGTTTGTTGTATCATTATAAAAATAATAATTAATGGTTGGTTATCCTGAATAATAATTACCTTGCGGATATCCGAAATTGGGAATCAAATGCACAAAAATGGTCTATCCGAAATTATTCAACTTTCTGCTTTTTAGATTAGAAATTTGTAGAATGTTTACGTTTTCAAATTGCTTAATTATGAATAGTGGATCAACTTAAATAACATCATAACTTACCCAAGACAGAATAACGAACTTTTATAACGATTATTTATAAAATAAACAAGCATAATAATGCAACTGAGCACAAAACTGCCATTTGCAATATAAACGATTTGTGCTGCCATTTAAAGGGGAGAAGCTCTACCGTTATCATATTACAGGACGGATTTAGTTTGACTTTTGGCTTCACATAAAAGTAGGTTTCTGTTTACCTTAGGCGCCTTTCCTCTATAATATTGCATCTTTTTAAAAGAATATTTTATATGTATAATAATCCTAGAAAAAAAAATTGTTTAGGGCTGAAAATAATTTAATTTTTTTTTCCAAAAAAATCAGTAGCATTTATCTCGGAACCCTGACCTGATGTCAACAAATGAAGGTCAAAATCATATATCAGACGAAATGGAAAGATATGTTTTTTGTCAACCAGTGTTATTTAAAATAACTTATTTTAAATTATTTCTTACTGTGTAAAGTAGCAAAAATGTGATTAAAATTTAAAATACTTTTTGGCGTTAATTTTAATAAAAAGAAATTAACCTGTTTCTGAAAACTAATTATGTAAACATAGGCCAAAAGCTTTTTTGGATAAAAATTAAAATCTAAATTGCTAATTTCAAATTTAAATTACCATCTTTTAATTACATCGGCACTTAGTGCTACTAAGAGTGCCGATGTATTGAGGGTAAAACTCCTATTTTTAGCGTTTTTTGTTTATATTTAAGCCAATTATTATTGTATTTGTTTAATTTAGCACTTATATAAAAGATAATTTTAAATTGGTCAAAAAATGTTATAAACAACGTTTTCCTAAAAAGCATTGTTTTCCAGATATTGGCGTTTAAAGCAGTAAAAGGTTTTTTTAGCATATCTCACACATTTATAATCCGATTTCAAAAAATTATATTTTAAATAAAAGCCCTTTTTAAGCCCTATAAAAAATGTTATACACAGTTTTTTGCTAGAATATAATGTTTTAAAGACACAGAATTTAAAATCAAACAAAACACCTAGTTTGAAATTTGCAAACTAGAATGCTCTAGTGTACAATAGTGCCGATGTTTTGACAGGGTGCTTGCAACGTTTCATCTAGTTGTTGGTTTAAATAAAAAATATTATGCAAATAAAAAAAGGCTTTTCCATTTACATATAAAAATTATTTGACAACACGAACTTAAGGGACTTCAAGGGTAGTAACTTGTTTAAATTTTTAATTGTCCATAATTAAGAATAAATATTTCAAATTACAACTTTTTACGATTCCTTAACAAAAAGTTACAGAAAAAATAATAATAAAACCTTTAATTATGTCTGGATGTTTTACTAAATTCAGTACCGGTGCGATTTATGAAACTTCGTTCTTTTTGCATAAAAATTATAAATATATACGTATAAACTAAAAATATGGATATGTTTAGTTTATATGTTAGTTCTTCTGATATTAATTAATGTAATTACACAAAAACGATGTGGTAATTGTAATTACTAAGAAGAAATATCATTAGAAAAACTTGAAAATTTTTACATCAGTTTAAAAGGACTAAATTGTGCATGAGGGTTAATCTCCTAGCTATTATTAAAAGTCATAAAATGTCGAAAAAATGTTTTCGCAGTTTGGACTTTTATAAATTTCGAACCAGTTCCAATTTTTTTTATTGATTATGTTAAGGCTCCTTTTCACGGAGCAATTTATACGCAAGTTTGGTGCTATGCAAGTTTGCTGCCAGATATAGCATGAGGACATTTACACATTCATTTTCCGTTTCACGGAGCAAGTTGTACGTAAGTTTGACGCTATATATTACAAGTTAAACAATGCTGCCAACCAGACAATTTTGACGTGTCTCTGCATTTGTTGACAAAAACATAACCTAGCATTTGTTTTTTAAGGAAAATTTTTAGTTAGACAGACCGGCCTATTATTAATAATAATAATTATTAACATGTCCAGTTGCTACTAGGTTAGTAAAAAAGAAATCGATTTAGTAACTTTTTTCCAGGTTGGTACCACGAAAAGAACTATAAATCTTGCATCAAAATCGTCGAAAAATAGAACTTGTTCTAATAATTTGATGGCTCGAAAATAGCATCAAATTTGCCTGATGGCATGCGCAGTGACTGAATCATTCTTTCAACAAAATTTCGTACAAATTGCTCCGTGAAAACGCGCCTTTAGAAAAATAAATAGGCTTGACACCGTAAGAAAAATACTGTGGCCGTCCCTGGCTCAGCCCCCCCCCCCAAGAAAAATGTCGGTTGCGCTACTGTAACCACCAATTTGTTAAATTTTAATTATAGTTATCAAAAGTTTACCAAATTATTTTCAAGTTAAAATTTCTATTATTCCATCAGTCTCAAGTTTGCCATAGTTTTCCGTTAACAAATGCCATTTGCAATAGATCATTAATTCATAAAATTATTAGTTTAACCGACAAGTATGTTTCATGACTACCTATTATACCTTTCTGGTCAAATTTGGTCAATATCCAAACTCCTCTTTGCGAAACTTCCAAATATACCTTCTATTTAGTGTCAGCTAAGCATTTATGTTTAAAATAGTTGAAATTCTCCAGTTATATTCTAAGGGCCCAATGCAAAAATCATAGTATACCTGTATCCAAGCACGCTTATAGCAAATAGTGACACGGCCAGAGCTATGTAGGGACAGGCGGGGAAGCCTTCCTCCCACACTGAAAGAAATTACATTGAAAAGGTGTAAAAAATACACTATAAATGTGTAAATTTTATACCTTTATATAAATGTACATCAACATTGACGTGAGGTGATTTTGACCTAGAGTGTGTATTTTTACATCCATACCTTCTGCAACAATACACTCGGAGCTCAAGGAAGTGTATTTTTATAAACCTACCTTTAGCAAAAATACACCCGAAGTGTAAAAATCAAACTTTTGATGTACAAGCCAGCCAATCGCGGGCGTTAAGCTAGTCACGTGACTCGAGAAGCCAGAATCCCTGCTTCATCGAGTCTGGTGGCTGTCGACCATTATAATTGTTTACGTTTGTAAGAGCGTACGTATAATTTTGTGTGTGCTAGATTTTTCAAAGAAATAATTGGTAAGTGTTGTTAAAAGTAAATATTTAAAAAGTGTGATTAATATAATATCCTTAAAACATAAATTTTATAATATTTTACTTATTTAGGCGGTAACACTGGCCTGAAAATTTTGAGTTGTTAAGACTTGTGTATGTTTTCTGTTTCTATTTTATATTGGTACTTTTTGTAGCGCTGATTACGAATATACGTTTTATTTTTGTTGGTGTAAACTTTACACACTGGATGTAAAAATATAATACACACCGCATTTATAATAACGCTTCGAGTGTAAATTTACATCAGCAGCAGCTGCATGCACGTGGATGTAAAAATTTATCTCAGTGCAGGAGACGTATTCTTTAAAACCGGAGAGTAGAACGACTGATAGAACGAGTCTTAGGTTGTGATCGTACTCTATTGATTTCAACACTATGAGTCATATTCTAAGTGTTCTATCAGGCGTTCTACTCCCCGAAATTCAAGAATACGTCTCCAGCTATCTTGAAGTTCGAAAAAGTTGCATAGTTCATGGATTAAAAATATAAAAATTGTAATTTTAGCACTAATGAAAACGTTTGGACTTTTTTTATGTTCATCCACTTTTTTGCCGAGGGAATAAAAGTTGTAATTTTATGCAGTAGTGTATCTTTAAATTCGAAAAAGTTGAATATTTGATGGATTAAAAATATAAAAGTTGTATTTTTAGCAGAAATGGGAACGTTTTTTTTTTTTTTTTTGATTCATCAACTTTTTGTCTAGGAAATAAAAGGTGTAATTTTAGACTAAAAATATTTGTGATTTACGACTTTATCCCCCCCCTCTTCTTCGCTACGGTCCTGGACACGGCCTATGCTCTACGTACTTGAAAAAACGTTTATTGTAACGAGAAAGGCCCTTCGTTATATTAGATTTCTATTTTATCGGCTGCATCAATTATTTTATTTTATTCTATAAAATTCTATATTCTATATTCTATATTCTGTAAAAGTCCAAACCAACTAAAAAAAAACATTAAACTAATGCAATAAAACTTAGGGGCTGTTCAAGAATGACGTCACCTATTTTTGATTAATTTTTGCCTTAAATACGTAAATACCTCCATGGCCGCGACATTTTTAATAAGTTTGAACTGATGTTTAATAATTTAGTTTTTTGGAGTGTTACGCCCATGTTAATGGTATAGGAAAATAGCATTACAGGGGGGAGTCCAAAATGATCAAAATTTGCGTTACGACATACTTGAACTTTCCCTAATGGACTCGCCCGGGAAAGTATCCCATTCAATTAAATACCAATGGTTTTTGGCACGAACTTTTCATTTCATTCGGCCCATAAATAGATAAATAAATGGAAAGTTCGAATTCGGAATAGGACCAAGTGTTGCGACTATCGAGAGCCACATTCAACACCTGTGCGGCTAAATTCCGAGCAATGTTGGTTCATAGTTTACGCTGACCGTGAGATCAACCTCTGCATGCTTGCTCGTTTACTGATTACACTAGTTTACATGATTTTTTCACAATAACAGAAATATTCAGATAGATAAACGCAAATAATTCCAATGGAGCTCTCTACAACTAGAATTATGAAACAAAAGATGTCTACCCTATCTCTATCTCATTTGTGCTACTTTTTCCAGCCAACCAAATAAATACTGTATTTGTTTTTCATACAACAAATACAGTATTTATTTGGTTGTCCGGAAAGTGTAGCACTGAGCGGCACGAACGAACATAGCTAATGTAAATCTGTAGAATAAGATAATTCTACTAAAATTTAGATGGCGCCAGTAATTTCTTTAATAAAAATAATTATAGTTACACTTTTCGCCCGGCCAAGTAAATATTGTATTTGTTCAACAAAGAACAAATACAGAATTTGTTTGGTTGGGTGGAAGTGGGAGTATATGTATGTCTTCTATCCTTTTTGGGTAGAACTTTTGTCCCTGTCTAATCTAACGGGAGAAATCGCCATTGAACGTTCAACTAGGAAATGTATCTCGCACAGAAAAAAAGGTTATCTTGGCAGAATAAATACAGTATACTCGCCCGTTATTATTGTTGGCTGGCAGACAATTTGCGCAGTAGTTCAAGATATGAGCGGGAGAGAAGTTAGGTTTGTTTTTTTTTGCCGTCAGTTGTCTTTAAAGGTGTATCATTGTTTTTATCTGCTTTAAAATGGACTTTTTACACCAAGTCTTGGTTTAAGATAATATGATATTGAATCAAGATAATCATAATCTTAAATCAATATTATAATTCTCTTCATTCAAGATTATATTATCTTAAACCAAGACTTGGTGTAAGATAATATGATCTTGAATAAAGATAATATGATCTTGAATCATGATAATTACATACTTGGTTTAAGATAATATGATCTTAAATAAATGGCTTAAGTGACTTTGATTTAAGGAAATGTCCTTAAATCTAGGACCTTAAATGCCAAAATCACGGCGGACTTGATCCAAGACAGTCATGGCGTTGAACATATCTAAAGCCATTGTGGCCTTGGTTCAAGATCGTTTTGCTTTGATTCAAGATATCCTTTTTTTCTGTGTACATGTATAACTATAACTATCGCTTAAAAACTATACTTAACTAAAATATGCATATATGCAACAAGTTTTAGTTAATTAGATCTTCAGTTTTGTATCCAACTTATTGTTTTCAAATTATTTCCAGAAAAGTTCAATGAAAAGAAAGTGTTAAAGTCATCAAACCAACATTATCGTAAATAAAGTTGGCTGAGTGACAGAGGAAGTTAGAACAAAGCTTTTGGGAAGTTGAGATAAGTTAAACAAAGCGGAATATTTTGCTAAACAACGCTCAAGAAAGTGGAAACTAATTTTATTCATAACCACAATTAGTGAAAGGTATTATGATTTTCTGACACTTGTTGAGACTGATTTCTATTGTTCTCGCAACTTTTGATTTGAATTTTGATAACAGGTGAATTACATAAATCAGAAAGTTTACATTTAATAACATTTCTACCCCAATTTTTAAAAATATTATTAGGACCACAAAATAAAGTCAATTACTCTTATATTAATTGAGGAGGTGACTTTCAAAACGCAGTTTTTGACAAATAACACATTTCGAGATGTCAACAAAGTTTTAATTTAGGAACTATAACAGCTTTTATAGTACCAATGAACATCAGGTAGGCGAATTAAATCAGTTTCACTAATTATTAAAAAAATTGCATATTAAAAAAATCAAAAACTGCGTTTTGAAAGTCAAAGCATAAAAACTGCGTTTTGATAGTCCAGCATTTAAATGAATATGAATATTATATGTCCATATATTATGTAAAACCTTTTTTTACTATTTGGACCTCTCTGTGTAACGCTTTTTTCATTTAACTGAACACACAACATGACGCTAGGGGCAGAGGGGTTCTCCCTCCAGAGTGTTACGTAACTTATAAATAGACCCATATTGTACATTGTACATACGTTCTCAATGTATGAGCCCATTTTGCTTTCCCATTTTAATTTTTTTTTAAATTTCGGAAAGCCTTGTATTCGTGCAAAAATTTTCAAAAAATTTTTTTGCGTATTTTTGCGTTTTATGACGTTTTATGTCGATATAAATCCATTTCAAGCAAAGAAAAAAAATTGTCGGTCGTTCGGTCGGTCGATCGGTCTGTCTGGGAAATATTGTGGGCACGATAACTTAAGAACGCTTTAAGCTAGAGACTTGAAATTCGACATACAGGTATCGTTTGGACTTTTTATATATTTTCAATATTTTCTTTAAAATTGGTATATAAAATATATTTGTCGCAGTTGAAACCTATATTGACTGTACTATAATTAAAAACTGCGTTTTGAAAGTCAAGCTTTGGTTCAAAAACTGCGTTTTGTTTTTCCACGTGGTTTTCTAACTAAATTTTTAATATGAAATAACAAATTTTTTTAATTTTTTTTTTGGATAAATAGATCGAATTAACAGTGTAAACACCATCATTATCTCAATTTTTCAAAAAATGTCAAAAACTGCGTTTTGAAAGTCACCTCCTCAATTGGACTATTTAAATTCTTTTTCTTGTTCTTTATGTATTATATATTGATTTTAATCTGAAGAAGCCCCAAAAATAAGGGGCGAAACGTTGGCTTTATAATTTTGAGTTTTTTTTTCACTGTGTTCTTAAAAGCAAGATTAAAATCAATATTTAATTAGACTATATTTTGGGAGCTGATAACGAGTTTGACAATAAAAAAGCGCACTGACCCCCTAAAGGTCTCTCTCCCTTCTTATGGAAAATTCGTATAGACAAGGTCGAAATTTAATAAACGTTCACAACCTAAACTTTACATTTTGGAGTCGAAAACGTAGAGGAAAGTCGCCTAATTTCGGATACCATTTACAATGTATTCAATATTTAATACTCGGTATTACTTTTTGATATTTTTTTTATATAACCAAATACAACTTATTATAGCGAACCATGATTTATTATAAAAGCAATTTTATTACAGTTTATTTTTTCCAAAAAACACGGTTAAAAAAAATCAGCGCATTTTTGTGCATTTGAAAAAGGGCTCCTAATTTCGGACATATCCGAAAAAATTTTTTCAAGAGTAGATCTGGATCCCATTGCTTATGTTTCTTGTTATTCCTTCACATTTAAGACGTAATTTAATCATTAAGCGATTTTCTACGAAATACTATAGGAACTATAATTTTAGATTCCCAATTTCGAATATCTTAGTATCTTAGGTAATTTTCGTTTTTTCAAAATTGTTTATCTTAGTTTGTTGTATCATTATAAAAATAATAATTAATGGTTGGTTATCCTGAATAATAATTACCTTGCGGATATCCGAAATTGGGAATCAAATGCACAAAAATGGTCTATCCGAAATTAGGCAACTTTCTGCTTTTTAGATTAGAAATTTGTAGAATGTTTACGTTTTCAAATTGCTTAATTATGAATAGTGGATCAACTTAACTAACATCATAACTTACCCAAGACAGAATCACGAACTTTTATAACGATTATTTATAAAATAAACAAGCATAATAATGCAACTGAGCACAAAACTGCCATTTGCAATATAAACGATTTGTGCTGCCATTTAAAGGGGAGAAGCTCTACCGTTATCATATTACAGGACGGATTTAGTTTGACTTTTGGCTTCACATAAAAGTAGGTTTCTATTTACCTTTGCAGACAGTATCTTAAACACACTACTATCCGAAATTTGGAAACCATCCGAAATTAGGCGCATTTCCTCTATCCATACAAATTTTTGGCTACTTGGAAAAAAGGCTAAAAAATAGACATCCGTTATCTAAAAAAAATTGCTCCCAGCTTGGGCTTAAATAGGCTATTATCATTTGATGTAGATTTTTAATTTATAGTTGGAAAAAGTATTCTTTAATAAATGGCTGCGTTCAATGGAAACAGCAAAACCCACCGAAAGCTGTCAAATCACTACTGAACGCTATGAATTATTGCCTTTAAATTACATTTTTCTATCTTAAATCATGATTACTCTCAAATTCAGAAACTTACGGGCATTGATTCCCTTGAATCCAGGAGAATTCTCTCGAACGTTTCTTTTGTTTACAAATTAGCATATGGTATAATCGATTGTCCTGATATGTTAAATTCATGGCAGTTTTCCATTCCAACACATCATTTTAGGGGTTCAAGAAAAACATTTTTTATACCTATTTGTGCTAGGAATTATAGCTTATTTACCCCATTAAATGTAGTTTTAAATTTTATAAATAACTAAAATGTTTGCTATATTTTATGGGAACATTAATAAGTTAAAAGCTACTGTCAGATCCATATTATGCCAATTGTTTATTAAAATATTTAATTTTTGACTTCTATGCTGTGTAGAATAAAGTAAAACGAATTTGTATTTCAGCATATATATGTATTTAAAATAGGCCTAGCGCTTTCGATCAAAAGATCATCTTCAGGGCTTAGCTTCGTCAGAGCTGATTACAATAAAATGAGAGGTAGATTAAAAATATGGGAACATCACAGTTAAAAAGGTGCACAGAATTAAGAAGTATATGGAACAGTTCCATATACTTCTTAATTGTCATTATGTCAAAATTTTTTGTTATTTATATATTTATTATTTTAATCTCAACAACTTTTTAACTGTGATATTCCCATATTTTTAATCTACCTCTCATTTTGTTGAAATCAGCTTTGACGAAGCTAAGCCCTGAAGATGATCTTTTGATCGAAAGCGCTAGGCCTATTTTAAATACATATATATGCTGAAATACAAATTCGTTTTACTTTATTTAATTGTTTATTGTTTAGTTTTTAGTTAATATTATTTAGTTTGAATTATTTTGATATTATAAATATATATATTTTTTAATTTTCTTTTTGAAACACAACTATTTTTGTAATTTACTGTAATGGGGTTTACCCGTATATATCAATAAATAAAAATAAAATAAATAAAAATCAGTTTTGATTGACAGATGTCGCTAAACCATTCCTCATCAACGTTTTGAGATGATTAGTTTTGATTGATTTGTATAGAAGCGCGGGAATGTACTTTTTATGGGTATTTTTATGGGTATTTCTAACCTCAAATGGTGGTTGTGACAAGTGACAGATATTAGCCGTTCAGCAGTTTGCTAGCAAAACTTATCATTTGATGACTATTGATCAGTTTTGCTGTTTTCATTGAACGCAGCCAATCAGTTTCATTGAACTTCGCTTTTGCTTCCTGTTACACGGAAAGAAATTAGTGGGCTCTGCGCTATACATTATAAGATATTTGGTAACAGTGGCAAATTATAGTGATTTAAGCTATAGATTATAAGGGACACATTAACTAATAATGTTAAAAATAAATTGGAAACGATTATATATATTACAGACACGATTATATTTATTACAGGCACTATTATAAATTTACAGAAATTTTATTATATTATAAAAATTATTAGCACGGACAATAATTAAATCTATTTAAGCTATAAATGCCATACTATTTGTTATATTTTATTATTCACTAAACAATTAAAGTATTTCATATAAATTTTTACACTGACTGCCATAATTGTAAGAGAAAGCCTTGTATTTATATAATAAGCGATTATAATTTGCTTGGTATGTGTGTTATAGCGCTCCTAGCTATAATTTTTTTTTTCGTGTAATAGTTTTAGTCCAGTCAAATAATAAATGTAAATTGCAATAAATGTACACGGGCTGATATTTTAAAGGGTAGTAGTGGATGGTAACAGAACACTCCTGTTAGTTTTTCACCGGGTGATTTGCGTAAGGGGTGTTCGCTATCTTGAGTTTTAGGGGTGAGTTTCTTAATATTCATCTTAAGATAAAAATGCATATAACCAATTTTGTTAAGAAGGAAATTTCCAACAATTTTTGTTTGGATTAATTTTTTAATATATTAATAACAATCGAGTTAATTCAAAAATAGGCATGTTGGAGGTGAAATTGGTTTTTTATGTTTTTCGGTACAATTATTCATCGGACTATAAAAGTGGTTGTTAGCAAACTTGTAGCTCTTGAATTTCTCTATAAGTTTCATTATTATAAATTTTCATAGGTACTTTGGTACGGTTACAAAGGGCGCAACTAGACTTTCAGCGTCCACTGTAACCGTAAAAAAATAATTATAAAAATGTACAATATATAAAACTTATAGAGAATTTCAAGAGCTACAAATTTGCTTCTAACCACTTTTATCCTCCGATGAATAATTTGGCTGAAAAATCGAGAAAACCAATTTTACCCCCAACATGGCTATTTTTGAATATTTATAACTCGATAGTTATTAATATATTAAAAAAATGATCTAAATAAAAATTGTTGGAAATTTTCTCTTTAAAAAAATTGGTTATATGCATTTTTGTCGTAAGATGCATATTAAGCAACTCACCGCTAAATTCAAGATAGCGGACACCCCTTACGCAAATCACCCGGTGAAAAACTAACAGGAGTGTTCTGTTACCATCCACTACTACCCTTTAAAATACCAGCCCGTGTACATTTATTGCAATTTACATTTATTATTTGACTGGACTATTTCCCTGATAACACGCTTCATCCTAAGAAGGTTTTTAAATCGTTCCATTGAAAAGGTCCTTAGCATAATGCTGTAAACATGCTAAGCATGTTTTTAAAAGGTGCACTGCTGTAGTAGCATAAGTGCTTCTACTCTAAACATTTTTAGCATGATTAGAGTATTTTGCTAAGAATATTCCCAAATAGATATTCTTAAAATATTCTAATGGGAATGTTTTTAGAATAGTAATATGGAACTTATATTATTTTAATTTTAGTAGGTTAGAATTACAAATATTCTTAAAATTGTTGTTAATAACATAAGTTTTACCCTAGTAGTAGTAGAAATGGATGTATTTTTAGACATAAAGTGATTTTTATATAGTATTAGACAAAAAATTAAGATTATTTTTTTTTTAAATGATAATTATTTGCTATTTTTTTCTCTAAACATTGGACTTTTTGTGTGGCGCATGGTTTTTATGTCTGGTGGAAAGTCTGCTTTCACAGTAAAACTGCATATCGTATATGAATTTTACCTGATGGATGCTATATCTAAAGATTTTTATATACTTTATTTATTAGGTTTACCACAAAGACGTAAAAATCTTCGACATGTCCAAATTTATGATAACACTTCATAAAAAGGATCGAGTATTATAAAATATATTTGAAAGAAAGAGAAAAACCACGTTAATGTAGAATTCTGAAACGCCCACCTACTTTGTTTGCTCGTGCCCAATATTCAATATTATTACTTAAATGCATTAAATTAGAATATTTTAAGCATCATGCTTAAAATGCTTCTGAAAACATTCATATTTGATGCAGAGGCTTATAAGAAGCTTCGTAGGAACTCCCAGCACGATTAAAACGGTATCCTTTGTATTTCTTTAATCGTTCTTAGAATATCCTGAGCAAAATAGACATGCTAAGAAGCATGCTGTCCTTCCGGCTATTTATTTTAAGAATCTTCTTAGAAGGTTTTTGTGCTATCAGGGTTATGGAATCCACAAAAAAAGTAACCGTTTAAGAATAAACTTGTGACAAATTGATTCCTATAAAGTAAAACTTTTATTTTTATGTTTATTTTTAACCTCGTACTATTCTATTTAATTAAGCATCCCCTAAGTCCAGGACTTGTGTGGGCTAGTAGTAGAGGGAACCACCGGCTTTAATTGACTTTTGAACCAATATATCTAGGGAGTACGCCTTCGCCAAATTTCAATTATTAATATAAAAATTATCTCGTTTTTAAGAACAGTTTTCAAAGTAAATTATTTAATATCTCCAACGTTTCGGTTTTTATTGTGAAACCTTCATCAGGGAATAAAATTACAATAATAAAAAATATATACATAAAAATTGGAATATAAATTAATGAAACATTTCAAAATTGACATCAAACTTCAAGTTTAAAGGTATATAGGTAGGTGTAAATCTTAGAGAGAGTACCTGTATATTTTTTCAGTCATACAGGAACTCTAGTAAATTTATAATTATATTAATGTGTGTATTAAAAAAATGCTATTGAATAATGGTGTTATAAATATTATTTAAATGTTGTGTGTCTGTTCTAAAATTAATGGTGTTTGGAGTTGTTTTTATATAAATCATTTCTAAAAGATTCCTTTTTAATGAATTACTTACACTGTCTAAAATTAAAACATTGTTAATATTAAAATCAAAAGTATGTCCTTTATCAAATCTATGTTTAGATAAAGCGGTGGTGAGACTGTCAGTGACCCCAAGCAGGTTGCGGACATTTTCAACACATTTTTTACGCAGGATATTCCTGGTCTGAACCCTGAAACTATAAACTACACTTGTGAGAGGCAAACACCACATAGCATGTTTTGTGGAGAGGTAACCGAGACTGAGGTAAAAACTGCAATGATAGCAACCTCAAAAAAATGGTCCTCGGACCCCGACGAAATTCCTTGTAACATTTTACGTTTGATTATAGATAATATAACCCCAGTTGTCACTAGTTGGATAAATGCTTCTTTCAAGGAAGGTAAATATCCAGAACAACTTAAAAAAGCAAAAGTAGTAGTCATTCACAAAAAAGGGATAAAAACTGATGTAAGTAATTATCGACAAATATCTAACCTGTCTGTCTTTGCAAAAATTATTGACAAAGTTATGTGTAATCGGTTAGTTAACTACTTTGACAAGTACAATTTACTTTCATCCTCCCATTATGGCTTTCGATCTGGGCTAAGTACCAGCTATGCCTTATTTGAAATTTTGGATTACGTAATATAAAATGTAGATAATGGAGAAAGTATAGTTTCAGGGCTCTTCTTTGACATGACAAGGGCGTTTGATGTCCTTGACATTGATTTGATTATTTTAAAATTAGAATCCTATGGTATAGTGGGAAAAACTCTCGAATGGTTTATTTCCTACCTCAAAAATAGGCAACAATACGTAGAACTAACTTCAGACATAGGTGAGCGGGCAAATGTTAAAATCAAATCGTCCACAAAAAATATCCGCAGAGGGACACCTCAAGGGGCAATTCTCTCCCCATTATTATTTTTAATTTTTAGTAATGACCTTTTAAAATTTTTATTAAATGGCATTCCCGACAAGTTTAAGAAGAGGTTTAAGCTTTGCCAATATGCAGACGATACTTCATTAATATCATGCTGTACAAGGGAGGACTTCTTGGAACTTTTAAAAATTCTAACAGATTTAATGGCCACATGGTCAAGGCAGAATTCTCTTATTTTAAACCCAAAAAAATCAGCAATCCTAAAATTTAATAAATTAAACAATGACAGTAGTATCCTTATTTACTGTGACAAAAAGTCAGTACCACAAGTAACAGAATTTAAACTACTTGGAATTTCGCTAGAAGAAAAAGTAGCGTGGAATGTCCACGTAAACCATATTGCAAAAAAATTAAACAGCTGTCATTATGCACTATATAATTTAAAACAAAACGTCTCCAGAAGTCTTCTCCTGTCTTTTTACAATGCAAGCATAAAAAGCCACATTGAATATGGTCTAATTATCTGGGGGGGCTCGACACTTCTAGATCGTATTTTCATTATTCAAAAGAAAATTGTCAGAACGCTCTGTGGTGCAAAACACAGAAGTCACTGTAAACAATTATTTATAGATAACAAAATAATGACGGTTTACTCACTGTACTTATACAATTTGATACTTTTTGTTCACCAAAATAAGGAAAAATTTGTGGCAAATAGGGATCTAAACTCTATTAACACTAGGCAACCTCATGCTCTTAGCATACCTAGGCATAAAACGGCCGGATTTGAAAAGGGACCCAGGTATCTAGGAATCAAAACCTACAATAAGTTACCTCGTTCTTTTACTGATCTGGGCCCTCGGAAATTTAAAGAAAAAATTAAACGTTATTTTTCGAATAACCCGTTTTACACACTTGAAGAATTTTTGAACTGTAATGTAAATTCTATTAATGTTTAATGTTAGGTACTTATATGTACCAGTGTATAATTTAATAATTTTTAATTGACGTTTGCTGGACATTTTTTTCATGTAAAAACGAAGGAGCAATAAACATATCTTTATCTTTATCTTTATCTTTATTTAAGTTTAAAACATTTTGACAGTCTGATTTATGTTGAGAAACTCTTGACTTAAGCCATTGTGACGTTTGTCCCACATATACAGCGCTACAATCATTACAGTTAATTTTATAAATAAGGTTTGATTTGAGTTCATGTTTTGTTTTATCCTTCATTTTATCATATACAAGACTACTATTAAAACTATTATGACAAACAATTTTATAATTGTCTTTTTTTATAAAATTAATAATTTTATTACTTAAATTGGGAATAAATGGAATTTTAAAATATTTTAAATTTTGAACTGGATTTATTATTTGAACATTAGTAATGGTGGGATATAAAATAGAATTAATTAATTGAAATGGATAATGATTTTTTAAAAGGATATTTTTAACTTTATCCAAATTTTTCTTATGGAATTTGGGGTGACTTAGTTTAATAGCCCTATCTTTTAACATTTTAATAGTGTTAACTTTATATATTTTATTTTGACTGAAAAAATATACAGGTACTCTAAGATTTACACCTACCTATATACCTTTAAACTTGAAGTTTGATGTCAATTTTGAAATGTTTCATTAATTTATATTCCAATTTTTATGTATTTATATATGTTTTATTATTGTAATTTTATTCCCTGATGAAGGTTTCACAATAAAAACCGAAACGTTGGAGATATTAAATAATTTACTTTGAAAACTGTTCTTAAAAACGAGATAATTTTTATATTTATAATAAAAGAACGAGAAATAATAATATTGATCAATTATTAATTAACTGAAAAAGGAAATCGGCGCCAGTGAGGTTTGAACTTACGATCATTAGCTTAGTGTCAATGTGTAATGCAGGTTTTTTTAACGGTTCTTCCATATGTGGTGGATATTTTTCTCGTCAAGATATTAACCCTACCAATCACAAATATATTTTATACGGGGTCGTTAAACAGTTTGTTTGAACAGAAAGTATAAGAGGTTTAGAGAAATTAATTAAAAAGTCTTCTGTTAATCTTAACAATTATATTTAATAAACTTAATCAATTATAAATATAAATATTGGTGAACATATAACTTAAATTAAAATGGACTTACATTATAATATTATCTTCATTACAGTAAAAATTGCTTAAACACTTGGCTTTACACTTGGCTATGGCTTCTGAACATATTGAACTTTTAATTATTTGACATTTCCATACATATTAATCATTTTCTGTTAACTTTAACTAACCCCACCGAAAAGGCTAGTATTTATCTTTACAAAACTTTAAAATATAAATCTAGAATCGGAATGATAACGATAGAAGGATGCTAGGATCAGAATGATGCTCTGTTTAAAAATAAAAGCCTTTTATACTACCAAAAAACATAAAAATGTGGCAAGATGCTATTGGTTAACACACCTTTAGAGACGCGTCGTTTCAAAATCTGATAGGCAGTACTTAGGTTCCTAACTAAAAGCATTTTAGACTTTTATGACTAATAAATTATTGATACCAAAAACCAACATAAAATTGATTACTTAGTCATCTAATTTATTTGACAGTTATTAGTCTCCTTTACAAAAGAATACAATAAAAAGTTTAACTTGTTGAGACCTGTAAATTTTGAATAATTCTTATATTTCTTAGTTTTCTATAGCATTGGCATATAATACAATATATTCTATATTCTTTATAATTATTAATTTTACATCGTATTTTATTTTCTGAAATATAATATCTAAAAAATGAAGAACCGTAACAAATGCTATATCGATGCCTTAGACCGCTGAGCTAATCTCCCATAAAACATTGAGTAAAACATTAGAATTAATTGCTTCAGTTAATCCTATCATGCAGTGCTAATCCAGTTTCCGTATGTAGCGGTGCTAGACAAAAACACACAAATTTAATATCAGCAAAATAATACCAAGGGTGCCATGGAAAGACATTAGAACATCGACTCGAGGCACAGCTGCTGCCATTTAGTCACGGCTCGGAAAGAGTGACGCGCGTCAAATTCGCAATTTGTCGCAAAGAACAAAGGACAATCACCTGTTTTGTCAAGGCCCACTCCCTTTATTACTGCTAGTGTCATATTTGAAGTCCCTTCGGATTTTTTGGGGCATTTTCATGGTTTACGGATGGATTTTCTTGTTTTTCGCTCAGAATTGCGCATTGTTATGTAAGAGAGATTAAGATTGATTTGTTCTAGTTAGAAATGTGAGATGTATGCAGGTGCCTTTCATAGGGTGGTTTATGACTGGGTTTCAAACAGTGTTTGTATAGATTTTGAAAAAATGGGGTTTATGGGGTTTTAGGAAAATAATAATACCTTTAATTATGATTAATACAGATGACAGAAATATAAATATAAAAGGCATAGCGTAGTGGCTAGCGCGTATGCATAGTCTACACGGAAAAAAAAATTATAGCTAGGAGCGCTATAACACACATACCAAGCAAATTATAATCGCTTATTATATAAATACAAGGTTTTCTCTTACAATTATGGCAGTCAGTGTAAAAATTTATATGAAATACTTTAATTGTTTAGTGAATAATAAAATATAACAAATAGTATGGCATTTATAGCTTAAATAGATTTAATTATTGTCCGTGCTAATAATTTTTATAATATAATAAAATTTCTGTAAATTTATAATAGTGCCTGTAATAAATATAATCGTGTCTGTAATATATATAATCGTTTCCAATTTATTTTTAACATTATTAGTTATTGTGTCCCTTATAATCTATAGCTTAAATCACTATAATTTGCCACTGTTACCAAATATCTTATAATGTATAGCGCAGAGCCCACTAATTTCTTTCCGTGCAGTCATAAAAAAAATTTTTTGGGTCATATTAATGCATTACGAAAAAAATCCCTTAAAACGGTGTCTCATTTTAAATGTTCAGATACAGATATACATAAAGGTATGCATGCAGTAGAAAGCAGTTACTTCATTTGTCAATAGCAGCGTTTTCAAAATATTACATCTGAGTTTACGTGAAACCATCGCTATGAGATAAAATGGAGTTAATGCTTTCTAGCTTGGTAGAGCAGCATAGCTCCAAGTATTATTAAAAATATAGTTTGAAAATTATTTTGACATATTTTTCAGTTTGACAAATAAGTTGAAAAAGGTTAGTAGTCGTCTTAAATTTTTTTCATTATTTAGGGTGGTCTATGTAAAAAAAATGATAATGTTAGTGTTTGTAATAATAATAAATAGTTACCTGAATAATTACACACCAACAAAAATAAAATAGTATATTATGTATGCGAACTAAGTTTTTAGTGTTTGAGACTGAAGTTTTTTTTGCTGAGACGGGGGCAAAAAATCAGTCGAGAACACTTAAGAAAGTTGGCATACGTTTTGCATATACCATTTTTTCTACTCCAAATATTAGTTACTAATGTAGTTTAAAAACTATTTTGGCATATCTGTCAGTTAGACAAGTAAGTTGAAAAAAGTTAGCAGTCTTAATTTTTTGCATTATTGGCCGTCGTCAACGGTAGATAATATGTAAGCTAGCACTTAATTAGGTAGTAGAAAAAAATAATTTTCCAAATACTAGACCGAAGCATTTTTATATTTTCGGGGTAGCTGAAACCGAATCTGACCTCAGAATTGCTTCATCACATCACAATTTCTTTCTTCCCGTAATAACATCTGAATTTAAGGAAATTTCGCACACTTTTTTAACCCCTTCTGCTCCATTGTATCCACGTATGGGTATTTGTAGGTATAGCAACAATATCCACAGTTGGATATTTATTCACGGGGTTTTCCATATACATTTTAATCTGGTATAGAGACCTGTACCTTGGAAAACCGGCTGTGGCGGAAGGGGTTAAGTGTAGAAAAAAATTGTGACCTGATGGAGCAACTCTGAGGTCAGATTCGGTTTCAGCGACCCCGAAAATATAAAAATTCGTTGCTCTATCTCTAGAGAGTTCCAACACACGAAAAAGTCCAAACCCAAAGAAAAAAAATCATGTGCCAGAGACTAAACCAACGGATTTTAATATTTTTGGGGTCGCTGAAACCGAATCTGACCTCAAAATTGCTTCGTCGGGTCACAATTTTTTTCTACACTTAAAAACATCTAAATTTAAGGAATGATCACACCCTTTTTGAAGTGTATAAAACAATTGTGACGATGGAGCAATTCTAAGGTCAGATTCGGGTTCAGCGGCCCAGAAAGTATAAAAATGCGTTGGTCTAGTTGGTGTATCTGGAAAATGATTTTTTTTTGTATGACTGTGTTATTTATTGACCATAAATATCTTTTTTTGAATAAAACCCAATATTTGCCAAATCTTTTCTCCCCGACTACTTAAAAAATCACTATCACAGATCATTTACCCTTATTTTGACGGTTGTGTATATAATACAAAGTATATTAGCCCACTTAAGTTTTTTGTTGAAGAGGTACTGCCCCGGATGGCGCATCTACTCTCCGAGAGAGCTAATTGAGGCATACAGAAGTGTCCTAACATTGCCTACCTATGTGGTCTTTTTGAATAGAATTTTACAATAATACCCCGCAGCGTTTGCATAAATATGCCTTTCTAAAAATCAGTAGCGCCGAAAAAAAGTGATTTAATAGTTATTTATTGTACTAGTGGGTAAAGTAAGATATCGGTTTACCCATGAGTGCCATACAAGGTTTTATCCAATAAATAGCTTAGTTGAGTTGAGTGGGTAAAATAAATAATTATCCACTCAATAAAGTAAAAGCCACGCGGGGGTTATTATTGAGTTTATCTATTTAAAATAAAGCTGGTAATTGTCTTATTATCTGTATGTATTGGATAAATGAGTTTTATTTATTTATAAAATTTATTAATATCTAAAAAATGTTTATAAATAATAAATTTTTATAATTTTAATTAAAAAGCGTATACTAAGTGCCAAGGACCTTGGCCCATGGTAGCCCAAATAAGTTTGCCAAGAACACTGGCCTGTATTTAAAAACTCTTTGAAAGCTTTTTGCATTTCGTTAATTGTGATCTTATATAAACGCCTAGTGATTATATTCCAAAGAACTTTTACCTCAAGAAGGAACATGATGAAATCTACCGTATGCTTTGGTTGAAGCGTGAACCATCTACGGTGAGGGGCTGGTGGGGAGTGACTATTGTTTACACTTAGTACGCGTAAAGAGAGAGAAAGAATGTGTAAACTCACAGTCTAATGTCGTAAAATGACTGACAGGGGTACAGTGTTGCCGATTGGAAACATATACTTTGGATATTTTATTGTAAATTCTAAGAAACATTAGTTCTGTATGAGTTTTATATGAACTAGTAGTTTAATTTTAATAGATTTAAATATACTATATTATTAAACATAATTATAGTATACACAATAAAGTTTTTTACATTTTTAATTTAAGTATAATGATTTGAATTCATGATAAGGTGGAAACTACGCAACATCGTTACTAGGTAGCCTGAAAGTCGACTAGCGACATATACATTTTACACCACAAAGCTGTATCGCGTTTCTGTTAACAAACAAAAAGATTACACCTTCATAAACATTGGTCTGAAATTACTTCTTGAGGTAAAAGTTCTTTGTTATTTTCAAACTGTTTCCTTCGATCACGTAATGTCTTCTAACTACCTACTATGGACAAGATGAAGCTTTTCAGCGGCCTTTTAGTCTTTTGCACAAAATTTATTTTTTGTATTAAAAAAAACATGAGGCGGATTTAAAATAAAAAAAAAACTTGTTTATTTTTTAAATACCCCTATGTCAGTACACCTCTGACTTCTCATTGTTCATTCAACAATTCATGGATGTCTCTGATGTGGTTGCATTTAACAATACCGGAATTATATTTGCATGAGATGATCCGTACACCACATATGCGTTCTTGAATTTTTGTCGAGCATGATAATTTGTTATTTTTTTTCACTTTTAATTTATATATGGGCACATTTCAATTTAATTATATGATTTTTATGTTGTTGTGAAAGGGTGGATGTCATTGTAGAAGGATATCCGTTTTATTGTCGTTTGAAAAGCTTGGTTTTTGAAAAATAGAGGTTTCTAATTCAGGGAAATTACTATTAAAAGGTTTATACAAAATTTATATTTATAACCTAAATCCGCCTAAATCCTTTGATAAATTAATATTTTTATTTATAACTGAAGACTTAAGACTGAAGGCATAGAAGAAATATAAAAAAAGAATTACCTTAATTACCTTTGTCTGTAGGAGATTAAAACTCAAATATAAAGAACATTTAAAATAAAGTAAATTATTTTTTTCAGACACTCAACATCTTTATTGTTTAGTGAAATTATTATACCTCGTATGCTAAACTAGCCAAGCTTAACCTATGTTTACTTGTGATTGACCAAAAATGACTCTTTTTAAGTTTGGTTTTAAATTATTGTTTTAAATTCACCCTGTATACGTTCTTTTGGAACGTGTGATTTGCGGTATTGATATGCGCAAACGCTGAACGTTCAGCTGAATATTGTATTCAGTACTTTAGATAGACCCAGATAAATATTTTGCTTCTTAATAACACTTAGAATTTCTAAGTATTATCCATATAGCACCGGTCGTCCAATGGACGTCCATTTTAGATCCCTTTTAAGTACATTAGTCCACGGACTAATAATGGATGTATTGTGTACGTCCATATATTTACATCCTTTGTACGACTATTAGTGGACGTCCATTCAGTGTCCATTTTACGCCCATAATTTCAGCTCTCTACGTTTATTATTAAGTGGGTGAAACAGAGAGAGGGTAAATTTATTTATTTAATTTATGATTCCTCAGGTCAAAATACATAAAAAAGGTTTGGACTGCATCATTAAAATTTTGGTTTTCGACATTTTAGTATTTAATTTTTCGTCCTCACCTTCAAATTAATTTTTCTCGAAAACGGTTAATCCTACAGTATTACAACAAGAGTACCTTTTTATGTATTTTGACCTGAGGAATCATATTTCAAAAATATAATTGCAAAAAAGTTACACAGAAAAAAGTTTGGGACAAAAAACTAATAAGCCCCCCCCCCCCCGTTTCGCACACCCCTGGTTTAAATAAGTACGTGAAAATGACATACAAAGATGGGCCTTATTAGGATTAATTCACGTGCAAACCTCGTTAATTTATCTCAAAGGGTTCCTGAGTTATTAAATAAAAACCGATTTTTTTAGCCACTTTAAAAGGGGCGTAGCTCCCTTATGACGCATTTTTAGACATATGTTTATAGGAACTTTTTGTCATATTTTATCATGTAGAATCACCTGGTAAAATTTACTACGCTATTTCAAATACACCCTGTATATATGGATTATTATTTTCGTTATTTGTACAAAATTTTATATTTATAAGTTAAAGCGTTTAAAATTTATCGTACAAAATAAAGTGACACTGTAATTTCACAATGTCAGATAGAACCTTGTTGTTCGAATACGACGATTTCTTATTAATTACAATTTGTTACAGTAAAACATAATAGAACAACGTTATGTTTTACTGTAACAACTTGTAATTAATAAAAATTGTTGTCTGGGGTTCCAAATAAGCAAAAACGTTCAGTATTTACTATAAGGTAACGATTTCTCAGTGTATTTTAATAGGTAGAATCAATGTTGTGGAGGGTCATTGATACAGTATGACGTGCTTTTTTCTTTCCTATTTTTGACACCTCCCTCCCCCTTCCCATGTCACGTCAAGTTTAACGTTTACATACAAAAAAAAACATTTTCACCAAAGAAATACGTCCTAAGGTCACAAGAGAATACAAATTCTTCTTTGGAGTGTATACAAAATGGATGGATGATCTGTATAATTATACTTGTATATTTTTTCCCCGGGTGTACTGTTTGATATAAAAATATGCTACTTTTAGAAATCTTTTAATAGTAAAGATAAATTTTAATATTCAAATAAGTATTCGTTAATTTGAATGCAAATTTAAAATCTTTTCGTATCTTGAAATTAAAATTTTAAATTTTCCAATAAGCAAAATCCGAGAATATTGAACTAAAACTGATCTATTCAAAAAAGAAAAAAATATATATTTTTTACTTTTGAAATATTAATAACGTTAAAAATTTAATTGAAACTTTTAATTTTGAAAATAATGAAAATCCGTGATCTTTATTCCGATTTATTCAAATTGATTCAAATTTATGTCAATGTTGCAATATTAAAAAATCAATTTTGGTTTGAACACATGTTATATTTAGCCTTATAGCACCGAAAATAGAAAAGTCGTTCAAAAACGGTTAAAAGACGATATCATGAATTATGCATCAAAACATATTGATACGCCCTATATCATAAGGGTAAATTGTTCAAATAAATATGTCACTTATATTTATTAAGATAAGTATAAAACTAAAACTAGATGAAACGTTGCAAGCACCCTGTCAAAACATCGGCACTATTGGGAAAACTAATAACATGCTATTAGAACAGGGTAGTATAACATAATTACAATTTTACTATCACTCCTCACTGCACAAACTAACTTGTATAATATTTATATTAAACTTTAGCTTTTCTTGTACACTTAATGTATAATTAAAATTAATAATAAAAATATCTTTTTACTTAATGCAAGTTGAACTTATTAATTACAATTTTTGATTGATTTTAAAAACAAATGAATGGAAGCTTAAAATTTGTACACTAGAGCCATCTAGTTTGCAAATTTCAAACTAGGTGTTTTGTTTGATTTTAAATTCTGTATATATTTAAAACATTATATTCTAGCAAAAAACTGTATATAACATTTTTTATAGGGCTTAAAAAGAGCTTTTATTTAAAATATATTTTTTTGAAATAGGGTTATAAATATGTGAGATATGCAAAAAAAACCTTTTACTGCTTTAAACGCCAATATCTCGAAAACAATGAGTTTTAGGAAAACGTTGTTTATAACATTTTTTGACCAATTTAAAATTTTCTTTTATATAAGTGCTAAATTAACCAAATACAATAATAATTGCCTTAATTATAAACAAAAAACGCTAAAAATAGGAGTTTTACCTATTTTTACCCCGTTACCCCCAATCGTTTACCCCCAAAATCTAATCAGCTCTTCGGAATACGATAAGAAACAATATGCAAAAACCGCAAGTCGATATCTCATGTGGAAATTCAGTTAGAGAATTTACACCAAGACAGACAGACAGACGGACGCAAAATTTTTTTTACTGATTTCGACTCAGAATGGTCTAAAACGTCGAGAAATGTGCAAAAAACGTGGTCAAAGACTTTGACTTTTCGGCGAAGATTTCACTACATCGGCACTCTTAGTAGCACTAAGTGCCGATGTAAAAATCATTACCTATTTTGAATATTTTATTTAAGACTTGATTTAACTGAAACATCACTGAAATAAGAATTTGATCAATTACGGTCAGATTAATTAATAATTTATAGTTTTCCGCACGAAAGAAAGTCTCCGACTCAAGGGGGAGGAATCATTCGCGCTCTCTTCTTTCAGTCAAGAGCGATAAAAGGCGTGCGTACCTACATCGGGCCTCCCACTTGCACACACATTCCAAACATATTTCTCGTAGCCACAGATCCGTGCGTCAAACTATACCTGTTAATTCATTGCTTCGGTTTTTAATTAGTTAAATAGGTTATAACTGTAACTGTAACTGTAACTGTAACTGTAACTGTTACTGTAACTGTAACTGCAACTGCAACTGCAACTGCAACTGCAACTGTAACTGTAACTGCAACTGCAACTTCAACTGCAACTGCAACTGCAACTGCAACTGTAACTGTAACTGTAACTGTAACTGTAACTGTAACTGTAACTGAAACTGTAACTGTAACTGTAACTGTAACTGTAACTGTAACTGTAACTGTAACTGTAACTGTAACTGTAACTGTAACTGTAACTGTAACTGTAACTGTAACTATGACTATACCTATACCTATACCTATACCTATACCTATAACTATAACTATAACTATAAATATAACTATAACTATAACTATAACTATAATGACCCAATCCGCGCAGATTCAGGCCAAGCTGCATGAACTATAGTGACGGATTTGGCTGAAATTTGGGATACTTGTTCCTTAAGTGACCATTAAAAAACTTCTTAGAGGATTTTGCTCAAATTTTTTTTTCCAGAGATACAATTTATTAAAAATTTTTGATACAAATTTATTTTTGTGACAAGTTGACTTTCTAGTGGAATAACATAAATACTAATTAAGATAGATTTTAAAAACAACCTTTTGTGATATAAGATTATCTATATTAAGTACCTATGTAGGTGGGTTTGTGTTAACTATAAATTGGAGAAACCTTAAACCTTTGAGTATTTAATGCAAACACAAACAAGCAAAAATATGTATAATTTTTTTTGTGTTTCTTTTTTTTTGTTGTTTCTTCTTCTTTTGTTCTTTTTCTTCATATTCGAGTTCATCTATTTCTAATATTCCTTCAACTTTTAGTTTTTATTTACATGGGAGGATTGGTGTAGTGGTCTACCGCGTCTGTACATGACAAGCCTACTAGCCAACTAGCGTGAGTTCGATTCTCACTGGTGCCGATTTGCCTTTTTCAGTTAATTAATAATTGAAATTTGGCGAAGGCGTAAGCGAAGCGGACACTCCCTATAAAAACTGGTTCGAAAGTCAGTATAAGCCGGTGGTTCCTTCTACTACTAGCCCACACAAGTCCTGGACTTAGGGGATGCTTAACTAAGTAGAATAGTACGAGGTTAAACAAACATGTATGTATGTATTTTTTTCCTATTTCTTTTTTATCTTATTCACTTTTATATAATTTTCTCCATTTTATGCAAGATTTTCTTCACTATTTTTTTTTTCACTTTTTTGGTGGACAGGTTTAAGGGCAAAATCGAGGGCTGACCGCGTCTGAAATTTGTACAAAAGAGTTCCTTTTTGCAAAGAGTTCCTTTGGAGTTCCTCGGGGTTCCTCGGAGTTCCTCGGAGTTCCTCCAGAGTTCCTCCAAGTTCTTCGGAGTTCCTACGAGTTCTTCGGAGTTCCTCCTTCGCTATACCAAAACCAACCAACCAAAACTTGGCGCCCCTTCAAATAAAAAATGGCGCCCCAAATTTACCTTCAAGAAAAACAGCTTTGTCTCTGACGGTTTCTACCAAACTTAGCTCACCACAAATACCTTCAGAAAAAAAGCTTAGTCCCTGACGGTTTCTACCAAACTGACCGCGTCTGAAATTTGTACAAAAAAGTTCCTTTTTGCAACGAGTTCCTCAGAATTCCTCTGAGTTCCTTCGGAGTTCCTCGGAGTTCCTTCAGAGTTCTTCAGAGTTCCTCCAGAGTTCCTCCTGAGTTCCTTTGTCTTGTACAAAAGATTTTCTCGTGGTCAGCCCCTCGGCCAAAATCTAACAAAATCATACATTGTAAATTTACTACGGTTGCTCAAATTTTTCTTCCTTCCGTAAAAAAGTCATCAAACTAATATTAGAGTAACCTATATCCTGACACTCTTTCCCTTGTGATACCGATCAAATAAAATCGACGACACGATGAATCGATTCCAAAAGATTAATGGGTTTTTCTCTCCCTTCAAATGGGCCGTAAAAGTGAATTTATTGCTGACATATTTATGTATTTACCTTTGCTCCATCTATATTTGTTTAACAGTGAAAATGGTTTTTCATATGTATTTAAATGTTGTCCATTGTTTATTGAACAAATCGTAAGCAGAAAAACAAACATTTCGTAATAAATATTTAACATTAATTTTTATTGGTAATACATTATTTTTAAATGTAGGTATTCATTTTGAGGAAAGAAATAGTTTATCTAATACATAGAGATAATAAGACAATTACCAGCTTTATTTTAAATAGATAAACTCAATAATAACCCCCGCGTGGCTTTTACTTTATTGAGTGGATAATTATTTATTTTATCAACTCAACTGTCACTTGTCAAATTATTTTCTTGTAAATGTCATTAAAATTTTTAATAAAAATATGAATTCCTAAGCTATTTATTGGATAAAACCTTGTATGGCACTCATGCCCAGGTAGCAACGGATGTTATATTACAAGAAATTAACATCACTTTTGGGTGTCTTTTTAAACTAAATCATAACTTCACATAATATTGAAAAATAACATGTATTTAACATCACATTTGCAACGTAACACGTGTGACTTGACAACCATGTTATTTAATAACAAATATTTAGCAACGCTGTGAATATATCGCATGTCACATATTAACGTGGCTTTCACGTGAATGTCATGTTATTTTGCTTCTCACCGACGTTCGAAGCAAAAAAATCGATATAAGATGATGTTGATAGAGTAAATTATTACAAGGAAATTGTATACACATTATACGATTTCCAATGGATAGGGGGCTCTGCCGGGCTTCTCAAGACCACGGACACGGATTAAAGGAATATATTCTCCGCTTAATCTACAATTTCGTATTTAGAATCTATCTGTTTCAATCTGTGATTGTTTCAATTACTGATTGATTTTAAATCCGATTTTTTATAGGGTTATAGCGTTTTTAATGGTTTTAATTTAGAAAAATCTAATATCCTAGAATATTATTTAAATATTAAAGTACCAGTAACGGCATCCATAAGATATTAGATATAACAGGAATGTGGATTTATGATGTCACAAACACGTTATTTTCGGGATGTCATTGTGTGATGTTATTAGGGGCGGACTTAGGACATCCCCACCATGCTACATTCGTAACATCACATGTCACATATTAACGTGACTTTCATGTGAATGTCATGTTATTTTGCTACCTGGGTGGGTAAACCGATATTGCACTCTCAAAAATTAACCTGCTTGGCAGGTTAATTTTCTCATGGGCAATATTTTACTTTACCCACTAGTACCATAAATAAACATTATCAACTATTCAGTTAACTACGTGAAAATATACCAAAAATAACCATAGAAAATACCATGATCAAATGTTGGGTTAAGGGCTGTAACCTCACTTCTAGTTACTTTCCATACTACACTGATAAAAAGGATTTATTTGGATATAGTCAATTAAATTATTTGGTTGTAACAAATTTCATTTGAGTCAAATAAATATTTAGTTCGTGTAAACAAATAATTAAATTTCAAAATGATTTATTAATGGGAAAAAAATAGTTTATTTGACAGAAATAAAATTTATTTGTCACAACCAAATAATTTAGTTGACTATAACTAACCAAATATTTTGTTGACTGTTTTATCAGTGTACCTAAATCTAGTTCGAAACCTAGTACCTTAACTTACCTACACTGATAAAAACGTGTTATTTGGATATGGCCAATTAAATTATTTGGTTGTGAGTAACAAATTTTATTTGAGTCAAATAAATATTTAGTTAATGTAAACAAATATTTTAATTTCAAATTTATTTGTCACAATCAAATAGTTTAATTGGCCATATCTAACCAAATATTTTATTAACACAAATAAACTGTTTTATCAGTGTACCTAAATCTAGTAAACCTAGTACCTTAACTTACCTACACTGATAAAAATGATTTATTTGGATATGACCAATTAAATTATTTGTTTGTAACAAATTTTATTTGAGTCAAATACATATTTAGTTCATGTAAACAATTATTTTAATTTTAAAATGATGGGAACAAAATAATTTATTTGACAGAAATAAAATTTATTTGTCACAACCAATTAATTCAGTTGGCCATATCCAACCAAATATTTTGTTGAAACAAATAAACTGTTTTATCAGTGTATGTATGTATTTATGTTTATAATTTTCTTTCCCTGACACCTAAACCTAAACTAAAAAATCCCATATAAAAATCCCAGTAACAATATTTTGACATCTATTTTGATATGCTTTTTTAAAATACCGCCACATCTATGTTTTTTTTATCTTTAGTATTTTGTTCCTATATCTCATTTCTACGTTTCTTGTATTCTTTTGTTATTCAATATAGGTATTATAACCAATTTTTTCCGTCACTTTAATAAAATCACCCCTCCGACAGTTCGTATATTTTGACCAAAAAAGATTCCCATTGAGTAATCTGTTCGGGTTGCGCAGTTTGATTTTATGCCTTTCAAAAGGGTACTTTGTCAACTTTGACGATTGATAGACAACCCTTTGTCTATTTATATACACGAATAACATTAAATTAAAAGTTTAGAATAAAACCTATAAATATAAATTTATTTTGCCTACATACTACCTATTAAAATGTTAAAATAACATTTTTAATAAACTTACAAGGATTGTTAGATTCCTGGATATAAAGAAACCTAACTACATAGTAAAGTTATAAACATTATCTTATGGGTTTATACTGTCATCAACTTAAACATACAAATACCAGCAGAACCCGACGATTCAGTGTTTCGTCTAGTGTATAGCTGGACAAAATTATTTTATTTGTTTTAATTACATAGAATTGTATATTATGCAATAACAAGAATCAAGAATTTATTTAATGCTAATAAATATTTACATTTTTGCATTCGTCAGAAATATAGTTTTTAAAATAAATATACAATATGTTTAGACAATACTTGACATATAACAATATAATAAATTAAACATGAAATACAAATTTAGGAAAATATATTTCCGTCATCCAAGAACTCCTGGATATTATAGTAGGCTTTTTTCATAAGCACCGTTTTGAGTTTTGTTTTAAATTTTTTTGAAGGCAACAACTGTAGAATCGCCGGTATTTTATTTAGGAATATAGGGCCATAGTAGTTTAGACCAAAGCGACTAGATTTAAGTCTTAAATGTGCTAGATGAATTTTGTTTTTGTTTCTTGTATTGTAGTTGTGTATGTCTGAATGGCTTTTATAATCTTTCAAATTCAACAGGGCTTCACAGGTGCACTCCAGTATATAAACACAAGGGAGGGTCAAAAAACCATGCGACCTAAATTTGTCTCTAACGTCATCTTGATAATTTAATCTAGTAATTACCCTAAGGATTTTACGTTGCAGGCTGAACAATCTGTCTAGGTGACAGCTATGACCCCAACAGGTTATTGCATAACTCAGCCTGGACATAAACAACGAGTGGTAGGCAGTGACAACTACAGAGTGAGGCAATATATCAATAATATTTCTAAATAAGTAAATGTATTTAGCCGCCACACCGGCGATATACTCAACATGAGAGTCCCACTTTAAGGTGGAGTCAAGAACCACCCCTAGAAACTTAGGTCTGACTGAGTTATAGTCTGTTAGGTCTTGTAGCCTTTTATGAGTAAATATTAAATTATTTGTTTTTGAGGTGTTTAAGTGAAGCTTATTTATTGAAAACCAAGCTTTCAGTTTTGATTCACATTGTAACTGATTTGCCTGAATTTCAGCAATTGTGTTTGCATTTAGGAGGACAGTGGTGTCGTCGGCGAACAGCACAAGCTCCGCACCCGGCACAGCCTCAGCCAAATCGTTAATATAGATTAGGAAGAGGATAGGGCCGAGCACGGGCATATCAGAGAGAACAAAACATTATTTTCATAAAAAAAAATATTTTATTTTTTACAATGAAATAATACGAGGATAAGACAATAAGGTAAATGTAAAAATGCAATATCGAATGAAAATTAACAAAATTAAAATAAAATAATAAATCTTGACATGCTATATAAAAAAAAGTCCTAAAACATAACAATTAAAACTAAAAATCATCCGATGATGACTCGTCATCATAATCAGTTTCCGAAGAATCGGTGATGACTTGTTCTAAAAAAAAAACACATAATTTAATTGCGGGCACTTTCGGGCCAAAATGATTACTGGTAATTAAAGTAAAAATATGTATTTGACTGAAAAAAAATAGCCTAAAGGCAGGTCTAGGTCAAAAGTTGTGGTCTTTGAAAATTAGAGATTAAAGAAATTTTCAAAAAAAATTCAATAGTATTTTCAGTTACATATTTTAAGTACAGCTACCCAACAAAAACTGTATTTTATTACATAAATATAATAAACATACCTTGAATAAAAGATTCCATCCTAAAACACTTTTCACTTTCACTAAAAATTTTGAGAGATGTTATCGAAACCGTGGCCAAATTGCAACTGTTACGAAATTGACCGAAACGCTTTGCTTATCACTTATGTTTAATCCAGGCTACCTAATTAGAGAATAATCCTGTGACCTTTATTTCTTGGATTTGGTACCTGGGAGGAGATGTTTACTACCTGGTACTGTTAGTTTCATGTAATTAGGTCATGCATTTTGTCTTCTAGGCCAAACAAAGTGCCATTGTGCAATTTTTTCGGGTAATAACATTTAAAGTTACACTATTTTGCCCATTTGGAACCCCAGCATAGAGAAGGAAAGAGAACCATTAGTCCAGCCTGCGCAAGATTATTTTGCGACAGAACAGGGCAGCGAAATGACGTAACGCAATATATTTGACCTTGCGCAGTACGCATCTCTATCAGCTGTGAAATGCTGTCGGTCGTAAAACAATTCGTCACCCGTCAGTATTCATTTGTCTTATCTCCAAAAATCCCCCAGTAAAAATCTTAAAATGTCCAAAAAATAGAGATATGGCAAACCAATACTGGGGTGACGAATTATTAGTAGTTTGTTTATACTGTCAGATCGTCATTTTTTTCTGTTCATTTTTCGACTTCTACTGTGTTTTAATTGTTTTTTTGCTGCATTTGTTTATAACTTTAAACACGACCTGTTTTGTTGCTTTATGAAGAGCAATCCCTGTCAGGGATTCCCTGGTGTACTCAAAGTAGGTGTACAAAATCCCGAACACACCTCGATAAATTCTTATAAAATAATTTTAAAAAACTATTTCGACGTTTCTTCGTAGATATTTATTGTTTTTTGTTGAATTTTTTACAATTTTTATTTGACACACAAAACTAAGGTTAAAAATACTCGTCAAAAACAACAATAGTAGTGCGCATGTGCAAGTTTATCTCAGATGCGCTAGCCACATTTATCACAGTATTCTGCAACGGCTTTGGAGGTCTTTCCTTGTCTATGAACCCCAGGCAACAATTGTTATTAATTAAAAGTTATTACAGTAAAATATAACGTTGTTCTGTTATTTTTAACCGACTTCCAAAAAGGAGGAGGTTATCAATTCGACGTTTGACTTTTTTTATGTTTGTTTCCGCATAACTTTGGAACGAATAAACGGAATTTGATGAAACCTTTTGCAACTTAAAGAGGGAAGTCATGAGGTGGTCCCGTTTTAATTTGACGGTCGGATAATGCCGGGTAACTTGATTAAGGGGTCAGTTTAACAAGATTTTTTTTAGTATTTCGTTTAAAATAAGGTTGGTTGGACTCTTGGGCCCTGAAATAAAAATATTACTTTTATTTTTTAGAAATTTATCTTTAAGATAATGACGTCACAACACAGTAACAGTGTCAGCAGCTTGCCGAGATGGAAGCACAACTATAATTTAGCTTAGATGACGTTACAAATCTGCAAGTTCTGTGTCTCTAAAAAGTAAAAAATAAAAACTTGGTGCAAAAAAAAATTAACCAACTTCTATGTCTCTAAAAAGTAAAAAATCAAAAATACTTAAGTCAGTGCCAATTTCACAGCACACAATAATAAAATAATAAAAAAATAATTGTTAGTAATTAATTTAGGGAATGGTGAAATTGGCACCGATTTAAGTATTTTTTATTTTTTACTTTTTAGAGACATAGAAGTCGGTTCATTTTTTTTGCGAAAAGTTTTTTACTGTAACGACTTGTAATTAATAACAAATGTTGCCTGGGGTTCCAAATAAGCAAAAACGTTTAGGATTTACCAAGATAACGAATTCTCAGTGAATTAATGGAAATTATTCCATGAAAAAAAAATCATTGACAAATTTTATATTTTTCTATTTTGCGACTCTTATAAGCTTATAATCAAATGCATTTTGCGTTAGCTTATAGACCCATAAGAGGTCTGTACTTTTTTTTCTTTTGGGTTGGCAACAGACAACAGCCTATCGTTTTTTGTGCAAATGTCAAGGTCGCTTTACAGTTTAAATTTCTACAAATTCTTGTGATTAGGTTATTTTTTACCTTGTTAAAATTGTGGCTTGGTTACTTGCAATGAAAAAAAGAAGAGATGACTATAAAATATATCAAAATATCATTTGTTGTTAGAATTTTAACCGTGGTGTAATGTAATGCCGACCCAGAACAAAAATCCATAGATCAATCATAAATTTAAATGTATTTTTTTTTTAATTTTAGAGCAAAATAGACTCATCCGCTACAGCACGTCTTTTATACAAGACAATTTAGATCACCCAAACCCCCTCATTTCAAACTTTCTAGATTACGATCATGAAATACACAACACTCACAAAAAGATCAAAAACGTCCTCAACCAGTAATGGTACCCACTAGTACAGGACAGATGCATTCCCAGCATCAGTGAGATAGTCTCACTCCTCCCGCACATCCCTCCTCTCCCTATCACATCCCTCCCCATCCCCCTCCCACCCACTCCACAGCGCCAAATTATGACAGATGCAACTCGCATCAGTGAGCAGAGACTCACTCCCCCCAAATTATGACAGATGCAACTCGCATCAGTGAGCATAGACTCACTGCCCCAACTTTCAATTCAGATTAAATATTTTTTTAGATAAATGAGCCATAGGCTGCGCCTGTCTCTTAAAGACCCAAACAAACTATTGATGATGAGCAAAATAGAAAAAATTGTATAAAGCACTCGTTTCATAACACGTTTTTAGAGCACTAGTACTTTAGAAAACAAGCCGCTTGTGCTAAAAACGTATGTTATGAAACTAGTACTTTAATATACTATACTATGTTCCTGACTAAATAATATAGTCTTCTATCATATTGCCTTTTAAAGAAAAAAATATACGCTTTCACAATATTGCGAGATATGTACAAATGATTATATTTAACTGAAACATCAAAGTTATTTGGATATTAATCTGTTCGTCAGCCTGAAAATATTGCAACTCCGTTTCAATAATCCGGAAAAGGAAATTAGATTGGGGTAAAAAATAGTTATTTGTGTGCCTAGGTCAGAAAGAACAATTTTCTGGATGAGAAGAAGAAGTAGCTTTGGCCAAGGCGCACACATTTTTTTGAGTCTGGATCATACGGCCGAAAGTTTTACTGCCGAAGAAATGCTTTTATCCCCTCTACTGTATTCTCCAGAGGTTCTCAATATTTGATTAAAACAATGAATTTCTTATGCATATTGTTACACCAGGCGAGCATTTATTATTTAATTAGCTAAAGCTAAATTATTTAGCCTAAATATAATCTTATTTGATTCTTAAAATATATCGCCTTCTAAATTCTGAAATATCGTATCTGAAAAATGCCTCTCATTAAAAAAAAAAAAAAACACCAAACCAGCAAACTACCAAATCAAACCATTATTAACGTAAATCAACGCCTCCCATTAAAAAAAAAACACCAAACCAGCAAACTACCAAACCAAACAATTTTTAACGTAAAACAACGCCTCCAATTAAAAAAAAAACACATAACCAGCAAACTACCAAATCAAAACATTGTTAACCTAAACCAACGCACTCATTAAAAAAAAACTCTAACCAGAAATTCGTGAGTATTTTAACAATTTTTTGTTATAAAAATTTCAACAATTATTTTATTATATTTATTAATTTTTAGAGAATAGTAATAAGCAACCAGTTATATATCTCATTGTATAAATACTTGCCTACGCTTTAAGAGCCACTGAAATCAGTGCTGCCACTACTACAAACCTCGCTTTCGGCCGTATGATCTTCGACCGTAATACCCACCCCGATTTTTTTCCTCCTATCAAGCAAATTTATTAAACTACAGCACTATGGGCCAGAGGAGGCATTTTCGCGACCAAAATTAGTTTATTAGTCATATTTTTTTAAAAACTGGTATCTAAAGTTTTTTGAGGTTGCTGAAGCCAAATCAATTATTGAAAATTTTAATTTAAAAATG
Organism: Brachypterus glaber; assembly: GCA_958510825.1. Lineage (NCBI taxonomy): Eukaryota > Metazoa > Arthropoda > Insecta > Coleoptera > Kateretidae > Brachypterus > Brachypterus glaber. The sequence continues at coordinate 94,878,212 of OY294045.1, read as the reverse complement.
AATAATTCCCATTTTCGTTTCAATTTGACAAAAATAAAAAATCGATCCACAATTTTAATTTTCTCATTATAAATTAAAAAAAAATAATAATATTGACCCAGATTCTCAAAAAATGTGTTTGAAGTTTATAGTGTTAGGGGTAGTGTTAATATAAACCATTTCTAAAAATTTTCGCTTAGATTTTATAGTTTCTATGTCTAAAATGGATACATTATCAAAATCGAAACAGTGGCCTTGGTCAAAGCGGTGAGTAGCAAGAGCAGTTTTATTATAATAATTATAATTATAATAATTATAATTATAATAATTTATAAAGAACTTTCACTTTCGGGTTTAGACCGTGTTAATGGATTTTCACTTTCCGACGTTTCGTCTCTTACTACTAGAGACATCTTCAGGGATTAATCTGAAACTGATTATTATTTCTGAAATAATAATCAGTTTCAGATTAATCCCTGAAGATGTCTCTAGTAGTAAGAGACGAAACGTCGGAAAGTGAAAATCCATTAACACGGTCTAAACCCGAAAGTGAAAGTTCTTTATATCTTAATGGCCGTGAAAGCTTAAAATCTAAAATTATAATAATTATTAATTATTACATAATTAGAACAAAAGAAAATACATACTTAAAAATATACTAATTTTCACAAAAGCTACCGCATCTTAGGGGGTGCAGTTAAATTTTTTTATTATCAGAATATCTTTTAGCAACCTCAAAAACCCCAATACAAAAATTTTCACTAAAACTACCCCCCGTCCATCAGGGGGGTATATAGCAATTTTCAAATTTTTGTAAAAAAAATGTATTTTTCCCCATTTGCACCCCTTGCCACACCCCAATGTTTACCAAAAAAAAAATACCGAGCAAGAACTTTCGGTAACATACCTGTATGCCAAGTTTCAAGTCTCTATCTTAAAGCGTTCTTAAGTTATCGTGCTTACAAGATTTTCCTGACAAAACGATCGACCGACCCATCGACCGACCGATCGACCGACCGAGCGACAATTTGTTTTTTTGCTTTCCGAAAATTTGAAAATTAACAAAATGGGAAAGCAAAATACATATCTTGTTCATAAAAGTGCTGGTTTTCTACTCGTCCTAACATTCAGATAGTCAAACAAAAGTAAAATCAAATAAAATGTTTTCTCGTATTTTATGATTGCAGATTTTCAGGTAGGCACTTTTTTCAGCAGTCGACGTTCTATGCAGGAAATTAAATTTTAAATTGCTGCTACAGAAAAGTGGCTCTATTTCGTTTGGGTAATGCAACAAGCTGTTAAAATATTTAATGCTTCGCATTCCATATTATACCCTTCACAGTGGACATTATATATACTTTCCAAAATATGAATTCTTTGAGCTCGTCGTAAAAAATAATTGTAAAAATATGTAAAAATACACTACCCAGGGAGTGAAATTAGAAAAAAAATATTACCAGATTCATATTCGTCTACCCCAAAAACCCCTATATACCAATTTTAAAGAAAATATTAATAATATTGAAAAATATTTACCCCCTCACCCCTCGGGGGTGGAATTAGAAAAGTTTTTTTATCAGATTCAATTTTAGCAACCTCAAAAACCCATATATAGCAATTTTCAAATTTTTCTAAGAAAAGTGTATATTTCCCCATTTGCCCCCCTTGCCGCACCCCAATGTTTACCAAAAACAACCCCGAGCGAGAACTTTTGGTAAAATACCTGTTTGCCAAATTTTAAGTCTCTAGCTTAAAGCAATCTTAAGTTATCGTGCCCACAAGATTTCCCGGACAGACCGACAATTTTTTTTTGCTCGAAATTGATTTATATCGACATAAAACGTCATAAAACGCAAAAATACACAAAAAAAAAATTGAAAATTTTTGCACGAAATTTTGAAAATTTACAAAATGAGAAAGCATTACCATAACTTATATAGTTTAATAAGTAATTTTACTACACAGATAAAAATCACACAATCACATAATAAGTTATGTAAAATTTCACATAACTTATTGCTATATGTTTAAAATTTATATAATCATTATTATCATGTCATTAAATTTAAGGGGTGATTCCACAAAGGAAAATATGAAAGAAGTTTGTCCAAATTGCGTCGTAAGGGAGCTAGGCCTATTTGAAAGTGGCTAAAAAAATCGGTTTTTATGTAATAACTCAGGAACCCTTTACGTTATAGCACCGAGATTTTGCACGTAAACTAATCTTAATAAAGCACATCACGGAAAGAAATTAGTGGGCTCTGCGCTATACATTATAAGATATTTGGTAACAGTGGCAAATTATAGTGATTTAAGCTATAGATTATAAGGGACACAATAACTAATAATGTTAAAAATAAATTGGAAACGATTATATATATTACAGACACGATTATATTTATTACAGGCACTATTATAAATTTACAGAAATTTTATTATATTATAAAAATTATTAGCACGGACAATAATTAAATCTATTTAAGCTATAAATGCCATACTATTTATTATATTTTATTATTCACTAAACAATTAAAGTATTTCATATAAATTTTTACACTGACTGCCATAATTGTAAGAGAAAGCCTTCTATTTATATAATAAGCGATTATAATTTGCTTGGTATGTGTGTTATAGCGCTCCTAGCTATAATTTTTTTTTCCGTGATCTTCTCATGTTATTTTCATGTACTTATATAAACCAGGGGTGTGCGAAATGGGGGGGACTTATCAGTCTTTTCTCCCAAACTTTTTTCTGTGTAACTTTTTTGTGATTTTATTGTTTATTATATTATATCTTATGTAGATGGCGTTCATTGAATAAACACGTATTTCACATCGCTCTGTTAAAAGTGTAAATAAGTAGTGGAAAAATAAGAAATTTAAATCTAACACCTAGTTTAAATCATTGTTGTAGTTCTGTGCTAAAATATTTTTGTTTCAAAATGCCGTTAACTCAAGGTATGAGACAAGAAATTAAAGAATTAATCCAAGAAGCAATAAGCGAAGTGTTTAAAAACGAGGACATACTTACGAATATTGCCATCAAGGTCGCTGAAAAACTGAATTACAAAAAAATTATCGAAGAACACGAAAACAAAATAAAAAAACTTCAAACAGAAAACAACTATTTTAAATCAAAAATAGATAGCATGGAGCAATATTCCCGCAGGAAAAACGTAAGAATCTATGGGATACCTGATAATAACAAAAATGAAACTAGCTTAATTCAAACCATCAAAAACGCAACAAAAATGGACTTTTCGGAAAATAATGTTGAAATCGCATACCGCATTGGGAAGCCGAAAGACAACTCCAATAGAGCAGTTTTTCTAAAATTTAAAAGTGAATCAGGCAAGGCTATTATATGTTCCGACCGCAAAAAACTTAAGGGGAGCAAAATTGTTGTGATGGACGATCTAACCAAGGAAAAACATGACACATTAAAGGCAGCTATTGAAAAGTTTGGGAAATCAAATGTCTGGTTCACTAATGGCAAAATATATGTAAATAACAATAACAAAAAAATTATTTTAAAAGATGCTAACCACCTAGACAACCTACGACTAGATGAACAAATAATGAAATAATCAATTGAAAATTATTTAAAATTATTTTGAGCGAATAAATATGTTTTTATATTGGAACTTTTGAATTGAAATTGTGCATTTTTCTTTTCTCTCTTTTTCTTAGATTTTTTTTTTTTTTTATTATTATTGTTAAATTATGTCAAATGACCTAATTAATGCCTTGGATGATGGTGAGATCAAAACGACTGTGTGCGGTGAGTTGGGTGAGTGTATTAAGGGGGATATGGGTGTTAACATTCTTCATTTTAATATAAGAAGTATAAATAAAAATTTTGAGGAGTTATTGGTTTATATAAATTTAGTAATAAAAGATGTAGATATTATTGTACTTTCAGAAACTTGGAACGTGGACGACATAAGCATTTACAATATCCCTAATTTTGAAATTTTTTACAATCAGTCTAGAACCAATCAAAATGATGGTTTAATTTTATATTTAAGAACAAATTTAAATGCAAAAGTTAATATTTTAAGCTTTCAGGAAACTAAACTTATACGAGCCACATTTAACATAAATAACATAAGTGTAGGTATATTGGCCTCCTACAGGCCTCCCTCAATTGACGTTAATAAATATCTACTAGATCTAGACAATCTTTTGAACGAAATGCAAAAAAGTAAAATTGAGCTATTTATAGGAGATATTAACATTAATTTGAGCAAGCCACAAGTTTCTGAAGTAAATGAATATCTTGACATATTAAATAAAATAGGCTACGACTCGTATATAAATGAAGTTACCCGTATAAAAAGTAAGACTATTATAGATCACATTTTTGTTCGCAATTTTTCTAAGTATAAAATAAACTCGGCTGTTGTCCATACTGAACTTACAGACCACTTTAGTACTTTTCTATCTATATTAACTAAAAAAACAAAAAATGAAGATAACATTTTTAAAAATAAAAAAATTATTAATTATAAAAAAATAAATAACTTACTCCAAAATGAAACTTGGTCTGAGGTTTTAGAAACAGATAGCAGTCAGCAGGCACTCAACTTTTTTATTGACAAATTTAACAATTATATTCAACAAAGTATTCAAACCATCAATTACACAACAAAAAACTCTAAAAAGCTTAAGCCGTGGATCACCGAAGAAATTATCAGCGCTATTCGGTATAGGGATAAATTAAAAAAACAGTCTCGGAAAAATAATAATTTGTTACTAGATGAGGAGTACCGCATTGTTAGAAACTACGTTACCAACTTAATTAAATCAACAAAAAATAATTATTATAAAAACAGGCTAAGAGAAATTAAAGGTAATCAAAAAAAAGTTTGGGAGTTTATTAACGATGCGACAAACAAACGTAAGTGCAAAAAACATATACAAAACATTAGTATTAAAAATGGTGGTAAGGTAACAGAGGATAACTTGGAAAAATCAAATATTTTTAATAAATTTTTTATTAATATTGGGGAGGATATGTCTAGAAAAATTGAGGATTGCCAAATGTTAGAGGATGACATATACGATAGAAAAAAAGTTAAACAATCAATTTTCCTAGACCCCATCACCAGAAATGAGCTTATTTGTATAATTGGTAAACTTAAAAACAGATCGGCTCCGGGTCCGGACGAATACTCTAATATCCTAATTAAAAAAACGCATATAAATATCGTTGAACCTATTCTCCACATCGTTAACCTGGTTTTAAGCACAGGTGTAGTTCCACGGCAGTGGAAAGAGTCTGTGGTGGTTCCCATTTTTAAGGCAGGCGACCCCTCTGATCCCACAAATTACAGACCTATCTCCCTCATTAGCAACTTTTCTAAAATATTTGAGCACTGTGTCAAGAATAGGCTAAATGCTTTTTTTACAAAACACAAAATTTTAACAAATAGGCAGTATGGCTTTAAAAAAAATATGAGCACCGAAGATGCGATACTAGATTTATTTACTAAACTCGTTAACGAACTTAATTTGGACAAAAAATGTATCGCCATTTTCTTGGATTTGGCAAAAGCTTTTGACACAGTGTCTCATAAAAAGTTGCTGAGTAGGCTGTATGACCTTGGAATTAGGGGGATCGCCTACGAACTTTTAAAAAACTACTTGTCAAATAGATTTCAACGGGTAAAAATAGGAAACAAATTTAGTTCCAAAGCTGAAATTACCATGGGCATACCACAAGGGACAGTACTCGGACCGATTCTGTTTTTGATTTACATCAATAGCATAGCATGTGTTAAAGAGTTTGAAGGTCACCTTGTATCGTTCGCCGACGATACGGCTATGCTATTTTCGGGTAATTCTTGGGAAAGTGTTTTACAAAAATCCGAGTTTAGTCTATTTAAAATATCAAATTGGCTAAAAATAAGTAAATTGAGTCTAAACACGGAAAAAAGTAAATTTATTACTTTTTCGGCTTTTAGTAATGGTCAACCCGACTTTAACTTCCTCCAGATACACAAATATAATTGCCCTAAAGTGTCATGCTCTTGTTCAAAAATAGCTAAAACTGAAAACATAAAATATTTAGGCCTAATTGTCGACCAACACCTACGTTGGGATGAACATGTAACGTACGCGGCAAAAAAAATCAGACAAACCCTTCCCAAATTCTACATTTTAAGAGACATTATGAAGGAGGAAGATATTTTGCTTATATACAAATCTCTAGTGGAATCTATTATAAGGTATTGCATTTCTATTTGGGGAGGGCTATACAAAAATTCGGTTGACTCATTACAAAAAACGCAGAACACTATCCTCAAGGTTATCCTTCATAAAAACAAACTCTTTGACACAGACTTGTTATACAAGGAGGCCAGAGTTTTCAATATTCAGAACCATTACGTTTACTCGTGTCTCTTATTTGCCTTTAAAAATAGGATCCCCTGTAACCTGCCATCCAATACAAGATTTGCCTCTTCTAACATACCAGTTCCACTATTTAAAAAAAGTTTAACACAGAGGTTTATATTATACGCGGCCCCAAAATTTTATAACCAACTGCCTAACGAAATAAAATCATTAACCAAATTTTCTCAATTTAAAAACAAAATTAATATTGCCTTATTAAATAATACATTCTCATTTTCACTCCCATTTTAACACCCACCTCACACTCATCTCCATACACACTCGCATTTGGTCTTGCCACATACAGGTATAAAGGGAAAAGGAAAGACAAAAAAAAAATAAGAAAAAAAAAAAAAAAAAGATATTTATATCAAATTGTTTTTTATTTTACTTATTATTGTATATATATTTACCATGACAAAATCTTCCCTCTTGCATAGCACACAAGCTCAGCTTAGGCTATGTAAGAGGTAAGTGATATATTGTAAAATGATAGTTATCTGCAAATAAATTCTAATTCTAATTCTAATTCTAATTATATTTAATTTAAAAAAAATACTACTCTAATACTATTCTAGCGCAGGCGCTGTGAATAGTATAATAATATGAGCTGAAATGTATGGATATTACATTAGATACAACGTATTTCAACATTGCAAAGCTTTATACGTACCTACTTTCTGTATTGTACGTTTCGCTGTAAAGACAAATGTAATTTTATGACCTTGTATAAAATAGATGTAAAGAATTATATAAAAAAAATAGTATACGAAACAAAAGCTAGTGAAAACCTTTGTTTTGGCAAACTTGTAGCTTGTGGGGCTTTTATTCACTGGTATAAAATTTATTTTGATAGCTTTACCAATAATGAGACAAATCGTGTGATTTGTGTGAATCACGCTGTATGTTTAAAATTTACATAATATACAGGGTTATTCAGAAATAGGTCCAAAGTCCAAAAATGCATCGTAAAGAAGCTAGGCCCATTTGAAAGTGGCTAAAAAAATCTGTTTTTTTTTTTTTAATAACTCAGGAACCCTTTAGGATATTACACCGAGATTTTGCACGTAAACTAATCTTAATAAGGCCTATCTTCGCATGTTATTTTCATGTACTTATTTAATTAAATGGGGGGACCTTGTCAGTTTTTTATCCCAAACTTTTTTCTGTGTAACTTATTTGTGATTTTATTGTTTATTATATGTTGTTCGTCAGATTATTCTGCTTTCCACAAAAACATGACATCAAACGGAGGCACAGACGGACATTTAAAAAAGAAGTTGTTTATTTTTTTTATGAAACAAATTTATGTATAAGAATTTTTTGAGCAGAAGGATTTTTGAAAATTCTAAATTCCCTTTAATACTATTCTAGCGCAGGCGCTGTTAATAGTATAATAATATCAGCTGCAGTGTATGGATATTACATTAGATACAACGTATTTCAACATTGCAAAGCTTTATACGTACCTACTTCCTGTATAATTTTAAAATTCCAAAAATGCATCGTAAAGAAGCTAGGCCCATTTGAAAGTGGCTAAAAAAATCTGTTTTTTTTTTAATAACTCAGGAACCCTTTAGGATATTACACCGAGATTTTGCACGTAAACTAATCTTAATAAGGCCTATCTTCGCATGTTATTTTCATGTACTTATTTAATTAAATGGGGGGGCCTTGTCAGTTTTTTGTCCCAAACTTTTTTCTGTGTAACTTTTTTGTGATTTTATTGTTTATTATATGTTGTTCGTCAGATTATTCTTCTTTCCACAAAAACATGACATCAAACGGAGGCACAGACGGACATTTAAAAAAGAAGTTGTTTATTTTTTTATGAAACAAATTTATGTATAAGAATTTTTTGAGCAGAAGGATTTTTGAAAATTCTAAATTCCCTTTAATACTATTCTAGCGCAGGCGCTGTTAATAGTATAATAATATCAGCTGCAGTGTATGGATATTACTTTAGATACAACGTATTTCAACATTGCAAAGCTTTATACGTACCTACTTTCTGTATAATTTTAAAAGTCCAAAAAATGCATCGTAAAGAAGCTAGGCCCATTTGAAAGTGGCTAAAAAAATCTGTTTTTTTTTAATAACTCAGGAACCCTTTAGGATATTACACCGAGATTTTGCACGTAAACTAATCTTAATAAGGCCTATCTTCGCATGTTATTTTCATGTACTTATTTAATTAAATGGGGGGGCCTTGTCAGTTTTTTGTCCCAAACTTTTTTCTGTGTAACTTTTTTGTGATTTTATTGTTTATTATATGTTGTTCGTCAGATTATTCTTCTTTTCACAAAAACATGACATCAAACGGAGGCACAGACGGACATTTAAAAAAGAAGTTGCTTATTTTTTTTATGAAACAAATTTATGTATAAGAATTTTTTGAGCAGAAGGATTTTTGAAAATTCTAAATTCCCTTTAATACTATTCTAGCGCAGGCGCTGTTAATAGTATAATAATATCAGCTGCAGTGTATGGATATTACATTAGATACAACGTATTTCAACATTGCAAAGCTTTATACGTACCTACTTTCTGTATAATTTTAAAAGTCCAAAAAATTCATCGTAAAGAAGCTAGGCCCATTTGAAAGTGGCTAAAAAAATCTGTTTTTTTTTAATAACTCAGGAACCCTTTAGGATATTACACCAAGATTTTGCATGTAAACTAATCTTAATAAGGCCTATCTTCGCATGTTATTTTCATGTACTTATTTAATTAAATGGGGGGACCTTGTCAGTTTTTTATCCCAAACTTTTTTCTGTGTAACTTTTTTGTGATTTTATTGTTTATTATATGTTGTTCGTCAGATTATTCTTCTTTCCACAAAAACATGACATCAAACGGAGGCACAGACGGACATTTAAAAAAGAAGTTGCTTATTTTTTTTATGAAACAAATTTATGTATAAGAATTTTTTGAGCAGAAGGATTTTTGAAAATTCGAAATTCCCTTTAATACTATTCTAGCGCAGGCGCTGTGAATAGTGTAATAATATCAGCTGCAGTGTATGGATATTACATTAGATACAACGTATTTCAACATTGCAAAGCTTTATACGTACCTACTTTCTGTATAATTTTAAAAGTCCAAAAAATGCATCGTAAAGAAGCTAGGCCCATTTGAAAGTGGCTAAAAAAATCTGTTTTTTTTTAATAACTCAGGAACCCTTTAGGATATTACACCGAGATTTTGCACGTAAACTAATCTTAATAAGGCCTATCTTCGCATGTTATTTTCATGTACTTATTTAATTAAATGGGGGGGCCTTGTCAGTTTTTTGTCCCAAACTTTTTTCTGTGTAACTTTTTTGTGATTTTATTGTTTATTATATGTTGTTCGTCAGATTATTCTTCTTTCCACAAAAACATGACATCAAACGGAGGCACAGACGGACATTTAAAAAAGAAGTTGTTTATTTTTTTTATGAAACAAATTTATGTATAATAATTTTTTGAGCAGAAGGATTTTTGAAAATTTTTGAAAATTCGAAATTCCCTTTAATACTATTCTAGCGCAGGCGCTGTTAATAGTATAATAATATCAGCTGCAGTGTATGGATATTACATTAGATACAACGTATTTCAACATTGCAAAGCTTTATACGTACCTACTTCCTGTATAATTTTAAAAGTCCAAAAATGCATCGTAAAGAAGCTAGGCCCATTTGAAAGTGGCTAAAAAAATCTGTTTTTTTTAATAACTCAGGAACCCTTTAGGATATTACACCGAGATTTTGCACGTAAACTAATCTTAATAAGGCCTATCTTCGCATGTTATTTTCATGTACTTATTTAATTAAATGGGGGGGCCTTGTCAGTTTTTTGTCCCAAACTTTTTTCTGTGTAACTTTTTTGTGATTTTATTGTTTATTATATGTTGTTCGTCAGATTATTCTTCTTTCCACAAAAACATGACATCAAACGGAGGCACAGACGGACATTTAAAAAAGAAGTTGTTTATTTTTTTTATGAAACAAATTTATGTATAAGAATTTTTTGAGCAGAAGGATTTTTGAAAATTCTAAATTCCCTTTAATACTATTCTAGCGCAGGCGCTGTTAATAGTATAATAATATCAGCTGCAGTGTATGGATATTACATTAGATACAACGTATTTCAACATTGCAAAGCTTTATACGTACCTACTTCCTGTATAATTTTAAAAGTCCAAAAATGCATCGTAAAGAAGCTAGGCCCATTTGAAAGTGGCTAAAAAAATCTGTTTTTTTTAATAACTCAGGAACCCTTTAGGATATTACACCGAGATTTTGCACGTAAACTAATCTTAATAAGGCCTATCTTCGCATGTTATTTTCATGTACTTATTTAATTTAATGGGGGGACCTTGTCAGTTTTTTATCCCAAACTTTTTTCTGTGTAACTTTTTTGTGATTTTATTGTTTATTATATGTTGTTCGTCAGATTATTCTTCTTTCCACAAAAACATGACATCAAACGGAGGCACAGACGGACATTTAAAAAAGAAGTTGTTTATTTTTTTTATGAAACAAATTTATGTATAAGAATTTTTTGAGCAGAAGGATTTTTGAAAATTCTAAATTCCCTTTAATACTATTCTAGCGCAGGCGCTGTTAATAGTATAATAATATCAGCTGCAGTGTATGGATATTACATTAGATACAACGTATTTCAACATTGCAAAGCTTTATACGTACCTACTTCCTGTATAATTTTAAAAGTCCAAAAATGCATCGTAAAGAAGCTAGGCCCATTTGAAAGTGGCTAAAAAAATCTGTTTTTTTTAATAACTCAGGAACCCTTTAGGATATTACACCGAGATTTTGCACGTAAACTAATCTTAATAAGGCCTATCTTCGCATGTTATTTTCATGTACTTATTTAATTAAATGGGGGGACCTTGTCAGTTTTTTATCCCAAACTTTTTTCTGTGTAACTTTTTTGTGATTTTATTGTTTATTATATGTTGTTCGTCAGATTATTCTTCTTTCTACAAAAACATGACATCAAACGGAGGCACAGACGGACATTTAAAAAAGAAGTTGCTTATTTTTTTTATGAAACAAATTTATGTATAAGAATTTTTTGAGCAGAAGGATTTTTGAAAATTTTTGAAAATTCGAAATTCCCTTTAATACTATTCTAGAGCAGGCGCTGTGAATAGTATGATAATATCAGCTGCAGTGTATGGATATTACATTAGATACAACGTATTTCAACATTGCAAAGCTTTATACGTACCTACTTCCTGTATTGTACGTTTCGCTGTAAAGTCAAATGTAATTTTATGAACTTGTATAAAATAGATGTAAAAAATTATATAAAAAAAAAATAGTATACGAAAGGTATCTATTTAAAAACGCTTCTCGGAACATTGCCGGATTCAGACCGTATGGAAGAAATTTTTGATATTTTTTAATTTTATTTTGTACGTTTTTAATTTTAATTTTATTGTTTAAGTTATATTTACCGTTTTATTAGAATAACATTATATAATATAAAGAACTTTCACTTTCGGGTTTAGACCGTGGTAATGGATTTTCACTTTCCGACGTTTCGTCTCTTACTACTAAAGACATCTTCAGGGATTAATCTGAAACTAAGTTTCGAATCAACTTGTGTCACTATTTATGACGAGTTGTGGTTATTCACCCGTGACGAGGTTTTTCCTATCAAAGACTTCCATATTGCAGGTAAGTGGTAACCAGTGTCCCGATTGATATTGTTAGGATGCTTGATGATTTCTATCGATTCCCGTATCTTCCTTGGCATTTTTCTGTTTTCTGTTAATATTTGTTTTGTTTCAGACAAATTGATTTTATGACCTGTTTCATGTACATGTTCGGCTACTGCCGATAAGGAAATTTGTTTCTTTCTTATATTGCGCTCATGCTCTTGAAGTCTTGTAGAAATTTTTCTCTTAGTTTCACCTATGTAAACCGTACCACAGGAGCAGGGTATTTTATATACGCCTTCTGAACTCAGGGGTATTCAGAAGGCGTATATAAAATACCCTGCTCCTGTGGTACGGTTTACATAGGTGAAACTAAGAGAAAAATTTCTACAAGACTTCAAGAGCATGAGCGCAATATAAGAAAGAAACAAATTTCCTTATCGGCAGTAGCCGAACATGTACATGAAACAGGTCATAAAATCAATTTGTCTGAAACAAAACAAATATTAACAGAAAACAGAAAAATGCCAAGGAAGATACGGGAATCGATAGAAATCATCAAGCATCCTAACAATATCAATCGGGACACTGGTTACCACTTACCTGCAATATGGAAGTCTTTGATAGGAAAAACCTCGTCACGGGTGAATAACCAAAACTCGTCATAAATAGTGACACAAGTTGATTCGAAACTTAGTTTCTGATTAATCCCTGAAGATGTCTCTAGTAGTAAGAGACGAAACGTCGGAAAGTGAAAATCCATTAACACGGTCTAAACCCGAAAGTGAAAGTTCTTTATATCTTAATGGCCGTGAAAGCTTAAAATCTAAAACATTATATAATATTAAAAAAAAAGATTTAAAAACGCTTTAAGCTAAAACTTGGTACAAAAACAAAAACGTTGCAGGTCAGTACTGCACAACGAACTAATAACTCTTCTCTCTAGAATAGGCATTTCATTTCTAAAAACTGACAAAAACGTAGCCAACATAAACATTTGTCTGTCTTACTCGCACAGCCTTGTTCTAACAGAGATAACAATAACAGTTACTGGTAACTGTTATTGTTCAGGCCTCAATATACCTACTATTTGTTTACAAACAAACCGAGATATTGGCGATACTTTATATTAACGGTATGCGTATTCTAGAGAGAAGAGTTATTAGTTCGTTGGTACTGCAGTGCTAAGCACAGAAGTGGTAACTTACTTTTTTGTCAAAAATGAGTTATGATTCCAAGATGATGTAATAACAATGATGAATATTTTTATCATATCATTAAACGATTTAATTCATTTTTTCATAATAAAATTACTCTGTTAAAGCTGCCGTATCTTCTTTAAAGTTGTCAATTACTAAGACAATTTTCCGTATCTATCGTAACTTAAGAAGTTACGATAAAATGCCTTAGTATAATACTAATAATTATTGCACTGGATAAAGTAATTTAATTTCCAAGTAACACGCTTAGATTTTACAGCTTAAATTGGCTGTAAAGTCCAAAATGATCAAAATTTGCGTTACTTAATACTTGAACCTTCCCTAAAGAAAAATAAAAAAAAATGAAAAATTTTTATCTAACAAAGAATTTCGTGAACAGAGAACACAGTAAAGCTTATGACAATATTATATTATTAAATTCCCTAAATTTGTAATAAAAAAATTAGATATTTTTATCGTTTTATGTTGGCAATAATAAAATACAGAATAGAGCTTATTTCTATCTTTAGAATGTTTGTAAAATCGATATTCCAGCTTATGTGAAATTCCTACAGCAACCATATGATGACTCTCCTAAATTGGCCAAATGCTATCGCTAAAACCAATTCAAATCTCGTTTACAAAAAGCTGTTACAGCCAAGGTAGCTTTAATTTGAAAACGAAGTAAGAGTCACTTTAAAGCTACTTGTGTTACTTGGGGGCGTGTATACCCAAGTAACACAGGTAGCTATAAAGTGTCTCTTGCTACGTCTCCGTAGTCAAATTAAAGCCAGCTTGGCTGCAACAACTTTCTATAAAGTGGTTGGGTAATTTAGGAGAGTCAGTACATGGTTGCTGTAAGGGTTTCACCACAGCTGGAATATCGGTTTTACAAACATTCTAAAGGTAGATAACAGCTATATTCTGTATTTTCTTTAACAAAGTGTTGCTAACATTCTGAGGTAGTTAAAACTTAACGAGATTATAGAAAAAATGCAACTTCTCCCCAGGAAGGCGGGGGATAATTAATTTTAAATATTTACATTATTTTCGTGTTATAAAATTTAATTTATTATCAGATGCAGTTTCAGCAACCTTAAAAATAACACTTAACAAAAGTCCAAACGTATCTTATGAAACTAGTACTTTAATGTACTATTTATTCTTGTATTCTAGAACCTAATTACGCAATTGATTACGATAGTGTTCTATCAGTGCAGTTACATATTCGAAAGAATGGTACATTTACATTTACCTTTTTTCTTCACCTTGCCTCAGCTTACAGGTGCCAGTTACTAAAATTGTAACAGTACATGTGAATAGGACTGAATGAAGTCACATAGTTGCGGTCATGGGAATACCTCCGCACAGCGGCGCACTAGCAACACATTTTAATTGAAAGGTTTTATAAAATAATTTGAGATTCACAATCTAAGGTGTTAAAAAAATGCGTTTCCTGAAAAATTCTAAAAAATTTCGCCTGCGGTGCTAAACTGGTTTTCCGAAAAGGTGAAATCCTTAGGTATCTGAAAATGCAAAATCTTAAGATTTTCAAAAAGTTTTGCTTGGGGAATATTTGGACCTCATAAAGGCATGGACAAATATAGGTGAAGTCAGGGTTAACTGGGCCACAGGTTTAACTGGTCCACCTGGATTTTATCAACTTTTTTTATTAGTATTGGTGCATTAGGGCAAATTCTAGTGATATTTAGTTAGTAGTATTGTTTAAAGTATTATGACGGACCGTGTTGTCCACGTGTAAGTTGTAGTAAAGAAAGTTAATTTTTTTCGATGAATAGTGGGTATTTACGGTAACTTTTATTTTTTAAATTATAACTTTTTTATTAATAGGAGGATCTAGACTAATATTTTACCTATTATACTGAGTATTATATTAATTATTCTGCATAATTTCCGCCTTTTAATATCTTATTAAGTAATAAAATTTTATGATTTTATTCAGTTGTGTCACTCAAGGTTAACTGGTTCGGGGTTAACTGGACCACTTTTGTCAATATTAATTAGATCGGGGTTAACTGGGCCATGTCCAGTTAACCCCGGACCAGTTAACTCTCAGATATATCTAATATTTAACATATTATGTTGTCTATTTTTATGTTAGAATTAAATTTTATTTGATTTCGAATCGTTTTTATTCACAATAATTACAATACAATACATTTTTGTTAGTGGACCAGTTAACCCTGTCCTATGGGGTTAATTGGTCTAGCGGGGTTAACTGGTTTATCGTTAATAACTTTTTTTATATAAATAACATTTGTCTGAAGTATTAATATGTTCTTACCATAGTATTAATCTACGTTTTGCTATAGCAAATATTTTAAAATTTTTTACAGGTTTTTCAAAAACTCGATATGAAAAAAAGCGGCCCAGTTAACCCCGACTTCCCCTACATATACCTCATTAAAAACGTTTGGAAAAAAAGTAAACCAAGAAAATGCTTAAAAACTGTTATAGTTAAAATTTAAAATACATTAAAATATGGCAAATTTAAAAAAAATGGCGAAAGCGCTCATTCCGTACTACCCTGGTGGCTGAGCTCCCTAGATTTTTTCTGGTTACGGCCCTAGTTTTACTTCATACCGCTAATTACCATATACACCACGATTTGGATGTCAGTGTCTTAATATATTCTGACTATATTTACTCAGTATCATGTATTCCTGAGGGTACATGTCATCAAGGGACACCTGCAGAGATGTGTCCTCTTTCCACGTGTATGTGCAGGAGGCCTACATTATGTTGGCTACACTGTGGGTGTACATACTGAATTAATTTACCCTGAAATTGCAGTATTGCTTTGATGTTTGATTGATTAGTTGGAATATTAATATTAGCACATACAATATGGTCCATGTATACATAGATTTAATTAAAATAAAATTTAGATTTTAAATAAGGTACATATAATTTTTTCTACAAGCAGCCTAGTATTTCCCAGACAGCACATAATAACTATTGGATATCCGGGGGATATACATTCTGGATATAGAGTATATCCATTGGATAGCCTGGATAGCCATTAGATATCCCATGGACATCCAAATGTCCGCCTATATCCAGGATATCCACTGGATATTCATGAAATATCCATTGAACATCTATTTTTTTGACCTCCCTAAAGTATATACACTAGATATGCACTAGATATCCATCATGGATATCCTGGATATCCATGATGGATATCTAATGGATATCCAGAGGATATACTTTAGTGAGGTTAAAAATATAGATGTCCACTGGATATCTACAAGCAATAAGCTTGTTTGGGGCTCTCCATGATACTGTGTAACTAAATAAATAAATAATTAAAAAATATTCAGTGTACATCCTATATATAGGCGGACATTTGGATGTCCATAGGATATCTAATGGCTATCCGGGATATCCAATGGATATACTCTATATCCAGAAAGTATATCCCTTGGATATCTAATAGTTATTATTTATTTATTTATTTATTTATTTATTTATTCAAAAACTCACACAGGTTTCCCCAATTACAGAGTTTGTTATGTTAAGTAAATTAATAACAATATCAGTGATAATTACCAGCAGGTGCAGCAAAAAAGTTTTTTATTTTGCAAATAGAAGTATTTAAAATATCGACCCTAGAGCAAATACTATTATAGTAATTGCACATAAGAATCACAGGTGAAAACAGATAAACATTAGTTCTGGACGTTCTAACATAAAAAAATGGAGAGATTCTATCAGAAATTCTGGGCACGTTTATTTGCAATAAGTTTAATAGCTCTATACAGTCAATCTTATTATTGATCAATTTATACAAAAATATAATTGATGCTTGTTGACGTCTTACAGATAACGATTGAAACGAGAAATCATTTAGCAAATTCACATTAGGTATCCCTCTAGCTGGATACTCACCATATTTCCTATGATACAGATATTTGAGGTAACGTCTTTGAACGTTTTCTAAAGCAGTAATAAGAACAGCATAATTAGGGCACCAAACTACCGAACAATATTCCAAATGTGATCTGACATAGGACATATAGAGCAAATTAACAGTTTTAATGCTAAAACATTTAGTATTCCTAATAATAAACCCAAGTGATTTGTAAGCTTTGGATACAATGTTGTTTATGTGTGGATGAAAAGATAATTTTTTGTCAAAAGTGCTGTCTGGGTTCCTATCTATGTTTTTGTTCAAATTCAATAAAATCTATCACTGTTTATTATTAGCATAATAGGCAAAAATAACTCACTACAAAAAATATAAAAAGAACGTTTTTACTAAAATAATTTAGTTTTTGTGCTAGTTTTTTTATAAAAAAAGAAAAAAAAAATGGAACCGCTTATTAAACACATTTAAATTAAAAAATGATTAAAGTCCCACCTAAATTTATTTCCCTCAATTAACTGTTGAAAATAAGTCTCGATTTCTGGAGAAAAAACACCGTCGATTAATATCCAATAGTCTGCAGACTTGCATTTGAAAAATCATGACAATTAGCTAAAGTAATTTTTCAGTCGGAACGCTGGAAAGCTTAGGGGCGAAAAACCTGCGAAAATCACTCTACGTTAAGGTGGACCCAAAAAACAAATATTACACGGTGTATTTGAAATAGGGTCGGAAATTTTAACTGATGATTCTACATCATAAAATATGACAAAAAAATCCTATAAACATATGTCTAAAAATGCGTCATAAGGGAGCTACGCCCATTTGAAAGTGGCTAAAAAAAACGGTTTTTATTTAATAACTTGGGAACCCTTTGAGATATATCAACGAGGTTTTGCACGTCAACTAATCCTACCAAGGCCCGTTTTTATGTGTTATTTTCATGTACATATTTCAACCAGGGGTGTGTGAAACGGGGAGGGCTTATCAGTTTTTTGTCCCAAACTTTTTTCTGTGTAACTTTTTTTCAATTTTATTTTTGAAATATGATTCCTCAGGTCAAAATACATAAAAAAGGTACTCTTGTTGTAATACTGTAGGATTAACCGTTTTCGAGAAAAATTCATTTGAAGGTGAAATTCTACGGTTCGAGGACGAAAAATTAAATACTAAAATGTTGAAAACCAAAATTTTAATGATGCAATGTTATTCTACATCAAAAACTAAGAAAAAAACCTCATATACAGGTACTTCCAAAAATCAATCCTAATGGTCTCCTAAATATGCACCATTTTTAAAACGCTATGCTAGCTTTAAAATCGTTTTTTCGACCTACATGTATGGAAACTTTTTTTCTTAGTTTTTGATGTAGAATAACATTGCATCATTAAAATTTTGGTTTTCAACATTTTAGTATTTAATTTTTCGTTCTCGAACCGTGGAATTTCACCTTCAAATGAATTTTTCTCGAAAACGGTTAATCCTACAGTATTACAACAAGAGTACCTTTTTTATGTATTTTGACCTGAGGAATCATATTTCAAAAATAAAATTGCAAAAAAGTTACACAGAAAAAAGTTTGGGACAAAAAACTGATAAGCCCCCCCCGTTTCGCACACCCCTGGTTGAAATAAGTACATGAAAATAACACATAAAAACGGGCCTTGGTAGGATTAGTTGACGTGCAAAACCTCGTTGATAGATCTCAAAGGGTTCCTGAGTTATTAAATAAAAACCGATTTTTTTAGCCACTTTCAAATGGGCTTAGCTCCCTTATGACGCATTTTTAGACATAGGAACTTTTTGTCATATTTTATGATGTAGAATCATCAGTTAAAATTTCCGACCCTATTTCAAATACACCGTGTATATAAAAAGAGCAAAGAACTACAGTGCAGCGATTCACATTCCATATGATGTGATGTTATCACTTTAGGGCATCTGATCGCCACACACGTCCCCCCAAGTGGAAATAGGTTTTAAAAAAACAGCAAACTTAGGTGATGATAAATTATGTGAGCAAAGGGTCTGTACAATTAAAACCCTCTGAGAACGAAATCCTAATAAGCGCCAGTTCGTAAATAGTGGTAAAAGTTCTTCCTCAGACTGCATGCTAAACAACAGTAACAAACTGCGAATTCTTTTGCACAATTCTAATAGTGCTTTTGTTGCTGATTTCGATTCTATTTAGAACAAATCTGTATCTCTTTCCGTTTTTTAGAAATACCCTGCCGAAAATTCGAAAAAATTAAAAAATGTCATTTTAGGTTGACAATAAATAAATCATGGAAGCACCTACCCAGGTTTTCTATAGCTTGAATTCAAGTTACATATTTACTCTATAAAACTATATAGAAAAGTATCTGGAATTTATTTCCAGTGTCCAACGGAAGACTATTTTTTAAGACATCTGCAATGACGATTCAGTGTTGTCAAACACATAGGCTTGACAAGTATAATAAATTTGACGTTAAATTTAAAAAAACAAAGATAAATTCACCTTCTTTTAAACAGCATTGCAGAGACTTCAAAAGCTATTCCTTAACTGAACTTTTAAAATGATTTTCAGGCATTTTTCGTAATTATTTTATAGAGCATAGATGTAACTTTAATTTAAACTATAAATAACTTTTGTAGCTGATATAATAATTTAAATATGGGCCTCCAAAAATGACATGTTTTAATTTTTATAACATTTTGGAACGGTTTTTCTCAAAAATGGGAACAGATAGAGATTTAATCTAAACAAAATCGAAATCAGCAACAAAAACACTATTATAATTGTGCAAAAGAATTTTCAGTTTGTTAATGTTGTTTAGCATGCAGTCTGCGGAAGAACTTTTACCACTATTTAAGAACTGGCGCTCATTAGGATTTCGTTCTCAGAGGTTTTGAAGTTTACAGACCCTTTGCTCGCATAATGTATCATCACCTCATTGGGCTATTTTTTTCAAACCTATTTCCATTTGGGGGGAAGTGTGACCAGTGCACCTTGCATAGACAGACTGGTCCTGTGAGGGTATCACATTACGACCTAATGATTACGTCCACATTCAATGTGATTCCTACTCAGAAAAAATAAATTTGGGGATGAAACAATGAATTAGTAGATCTATTTGCATATGCTTGATGGCACGTGGGGAAGTAGTATTACCAAAAAGTACTAAATACACAGAGACACAGAGAAAAAAATCTAATTACTTATTGCAATTATAAAAATACTTGATATAAACATAAACATATGTAAAAAAAATTAATTATTTCTTTAAAATTCAATTAGTACTTCCCCGGTGCGTCCACCCACTTATCTTGAAAAGTATATTTTACTGATCCAAAATGAGGACCTTTTTTTTCTAGTCCTCCTGGTTAGGGGTAAAAACTGTCAGAAGTCAGGGACAAAGCTTTTTTGGAGGAGGTGAGGACCTTTTTTTTAGTCATCAAAATTTTGGTTAGGGGTAAAAACAGTCAGGGGTCAGGGACAAAAAGTGCCAGGGAAAAAACTTGGTTCTTTTTAATCATCAAAATTTTAGTCACGGACAAAGCTTTTTTTGGAGGTGGGAACCTTTTAGTAATTAAAGTTGGTCACGAGTAAAAACTGCCAAAGCTTTTTTCTAGAAAAAAGTTGTATTTTAATGGCCCTGACTAGAATGGAATAGAAATTAATACTGCCCATAAAATAAATTTTTCTGCTTTAGAATGTAAGCAAATACACACACTTTTCAAACACAGAATGAATCCATTCTAGCTCTAGATACGGTATGAATATTCCGTATCAAGTGTTAGAATGAGCACATGTAGTGCCATCTCTTATTTATAAAAGTAAAGAAAACTGTAGCAAAATTAGCAAAAATATATATATATTTTACCATGAAATATTGAATAATTTAATGCAATTTAAAGTTTTGCGTTATAATTACATAAAGTTTATTAGTTTTTCTTAATCTTTGACCAGTTTTTTATCAATTTAGTTCAAAAAATTAAAACTGCTCCATCTATTGTTAAATATTTAAACCTGATATCTGTCACAACAATCTGACAATCTTCAATTTTTGCATTATAATTTGTAAATATGTGCTAAAATTAAATAAAAATCTTTTTTAAGTAATGATTTGATAAAATTATTAAATAACATTAATTGCTTTATTTAAAAATATGTATTTTGTTGCATTTACAATGTCGAGTTACAAAAAACATTGTTTTTAACCATGGACAAGGTTAAAAACAGTGTTTCATATTTGCAGTCGAAGAAAAAGTATAGTCTACAACACGTATGGAATAGTCATTCCATACTAGTTATAGAATATACTATTCTTCAACCTATATAGGTTGATATGAAGAACTGCATCAAACCAGTTTTGGGACTGATAACCTGATGATGATGATGATGATGATAATAATGACTTGAATAAAACCTCTTCAATAAAATGTTTAATGAAAAACTTCTAGGAATATTTTTTCTCAATAAAGACCACCCTAACTCCATAGGATGACTTTTGCAGGAATGACGGAACGATTTCTGCAAAGGGACTTGCAGGATCGGCGTCGTTCAGCCCTTGATTAATGACAAGACTTAATTAAAAGTAAAATTAGACTTAGAAGTTCGCCCTGCACATTTTTCAACTGTTATTTTTAAAGCTGTCGCACAAAACGGCTGTTGCTCCCGCAAGAAAGAAATATGTCTTTCTGATATTTAGAGAAATATTATAAATGTTCCTAATGATGATATTTTAATTGTTTGAAAAACTGTACCATTCTTTCAAATATGTAACACTGATAGAACACTGTCGTAATCAATAGCGTAATTAGGTTCTAGAATACAAGAATAAATAGTACATTAAAGTACTAGTTACATCGGCACTTAGTGCTACTAAGAATGCCGATGTATTGAAATCTTCGCCGAAAAGTCAAAATCTTTGACCACGTTTTTTTTACATTTCTCGACGGCTTAGACCATTCTGAGTCGAAATCAGTAAAAAAAAATTTGCGTCCTTCTGTCTGTCTGTCTGTCTGTCTGTCTGTCTGTCTGTCTGTCTGTCTGTCTGTCTGTCTGTCTGTCTGTCTGTCTGTCTGTCTGTCTGTCTGTCTGTCTGTCTGTCTGTCTGTCTAAAGAAGCTTCTTTGTATTGAGCTCTCTCATGGAGAATTGGTTGCGTATGCTGACGACTTAGCATACGTAGTTAGCGCTTCCACTCGTGAATCTTTGGAAAATCGAGCAAACTCGGACTTGTCACGTATAACAGATTGGGCAACGGCAAACAAACTAACGTTTTCAAGGGAAAAATCTTGTTACTTGCAATTCGGATCAAAGTTAAAGCGTCAACCGGCGATAAGACTATACGGTAGAATCATAAAAAGAGTTGATAATGCAAAGTACTTAGGATTCACAATTGATACAAAACGCAACTTTGCCTCTCATATTAAACAAGCTACAGATAGAGCCAAAAGCACGTTTTTACAAATAAGGAGCCTTACACGTTTACTATACAACCCACCAGCCCAAGCTTTAAGAACTGTATATGAGAGAGCCACCGTTCCTATGGTTAATTATGGACATGAAATCTGGGGCCATTATGCGTCATATGCAAGAGCAAAAAGTAGCATTGATAGCGTTAGTGGGACTTGTTCCAGGGTCATAGCTGGTACCTACAGCTCTACCTCATACCACGCTGCATGCGTATTAGCAAAAGTCCCGCCTCTAACTTTAACCCTGCAAGAGCTCAAAGCCAAACGTGACCTTCGACGAGGAAATAATGCAACCTACGGCGCACTTAACCTAGAACCAGGTCTACCCAGAAACGAAGTCAAAACATTACTTGCCGCAGAGACTACTCGACTATGGCAGGAAGCGTGGGATAATGCGGAACAAGGGCGGGTCACATACTGTTTCTTTCCCAATATAGAACGACGTCTCAATAACATGGTTCTATTGGATCGGGAATTGGCTCAAATTTTAACGGGACATGGTCATTTTAGGACACATTTAAAAAGAGTTGGGAAAGAAAGAGATGGAAACTGCTTAACATGTGGTATTGAGGATACTCCAGTACACAGAATCTTAAAATGCACAATCTTTAATAGAGAAAGAGATGCCATTATTAGGATTGTAGGCGACATCGCAATGGAAGAAATTGTTGAGGAGCTAGTGGCAGCTAACAATACGGATCTTCTAAAAAAGTTTATTTTGGACGAATTTCGAGTTGTGCGTAGTGCGTAGTGATATAGTTTTAGCAGTATATGTTTAAGTGCGCGAGTGCCGGGTAGGTAGTAAAGGAGGGTTACGGTACCTCCTGCAGCTGCGGCTAGTCCGCACTGCAAACCTTAAGCGGGTTTGGGCCTTGAGTAGGTATTGTACCAAACCGTGGCATATGTATAATAATGTTAACAAGTTTAATTTAATAAAGATTGTGTCTGCAAAAAAAAAAAAGGACAGGGTTTAGAGGACTGAATAGACTGTGTACAGCTATTTAGGGGTGGTGGCCACAGTGGTGGGGTACCTTCAGTGCTGGGCTCCCCCTTTCCTTTTTTTTTTTGTCTGTCTGTCTGTCTGTCTGTCTGTCTGTCTGTCTGTCTGTCTGTCTGTCTGTCTGTCTGTCTGTCTGTCTGTCTGTCTGTCTGTCTGTCTGTCTGTCTGTCTGTCTGTCTGTCTGTCTGTCTGTCTGTCTGTCTGTCTGTCTGTCTGTCTGTCTGTCTGTCTGTCTGTCTGTCTGTCTGTCTGTCTGTCTGTCTGTCTGTCTGTCTGTCTGTCTGTCTGTCTGTCTGTCTGTCTGTCTGTCTGTCTGTCTGTCTGTCTGTCTGTCTGTCTGTCTGTCTGTCTGTCTGTCTGTCTGTCTGTCTGTCTGTCTGTCTGTCTGTCTGTCTGTCTGTCTGTCTGTCTGTCTGTCTGTCTGTCTGTCTGTCTGTCTGTCTGTCTGTCTGTCTGTCTGTCTGTCTGTCTGTCTGTCTGTCTGTCTGTCTGTCTGTCTGTCTGTCTGTCTGTCTGTCTGTCTGTCTGTCTGTCTGTCTGTCTGTCTGTCTGTCTGTCTGTCTGTCTGTCTGTCTGTCTGTCTGTCTGTCTGTCTGTCTGTCTGTCTGTCTGTCTGTCTGTCTGTCTGTCTGTCTGTCTGTCTGTCTGTCTGTCTGTCTGTCTGTCTGTCTGTCTGTCTGTCTGTCTGTCTGTCTGTCTGTCTGTCTGTCTGTCTGTCTGTCTGTCTGTCTGTCTGTCTGTCTGTCTGTCTGTCTGTCTGTCTGTCTGTCTGTCTGTCTGTCTGTCTGTCTGTCTGTCTGTCTGTCTGTCTGTCTGTCTGTCTGTCTGTCTGTCTGTCTGTCTGTCTGTCTGTCTGTCTGTCTGTCTGTCTGTCTGTCTGTCTGTCTGTCTGTCTGTCTGTCTGTCTGTCTGTCTGTCTGTCTGTCTGTCTGTCTGTCTGTCTGTCTGTCTGTCTGTCTGTCTGTCTGTCTGTCTGTCTGTCTGTCTGTCTGTCTGTCTGTCTGTCTGTCTGTCTGTCTGTCTGTCTGTCTGTCTGTCTGTCTGTCTGTCTGTCTGTCTGTCTGTCTGTCTGTCTGTCTGTCTGTCTGTCTGTCTGTCTGTCTGTCTGTCTGTCTGTCTGTCTGTCTGTCTGTCTGTCTGTCTGTCTGTCTGTCTGTCTGTCTGTCTGTCTGTCTGTCTGTCTGTCTGTCTGTCTGTCTGTCTGTCTGTCTGTCTGTCTGTCTGTCTGTCTGTCTGTCTGTCTGTCTGTCTGTCTGTCTGTCTGTCTGTCTGTCTGTCTGTCTGTCTGTCTGTCTGTCTGTCTGTCTGTCTGTCTGTCTGTCTGTCTGTCTGTCTGTCTGTCTGTCTGTCTGTCTGTCTGTCTGTCTGTCTGTCTGTCTGTCTGTCTGTCTGTCTGTCTGTCTGTCTGTCTGTCTGTCTGTCTGTCTGTCTGTCTGTCTGTCTGTCTGTCTGTCTGTCTGTCTGTCTGTCTGTCTGTCTGTCTGTCTGTCTGTCTGTCTGTCTGTCTGTCTGTCTGTCTGTCTGTCTGTCTGTCTGTCTGTCTGTCTGTCTGTCTGTCTGTCTGTCTGTCTGTCTGTCTGTCTGTCTGTCTGTCTGTCTGTCTGTCTGTCTGTCTGTCTGTCTGTCTGTCTGTCTGTCTGTCTGTCTGTCTGTCTGTCTGTCTGTCTGTCTGTCTGTCTGTCTGTCTGTCTGTCTGTCTGTCTGTCTGTCTGTCTGTCTGTCTGTCTGTCTGTCTGTCTGTCTGTCTGTCTGTCTGTCTGTCTGTCTGTCTGTCTGTCTGTCTGTCTGTCTGTCTGTCTGTCTGTCTGTCTGTCTGTCTGTCTGTCTGTCTGTCTGTCTGTCTGTCTGTCTGTCTGTCTGTCTGTCTGTCTGTCTGTCTGTCTGTCTGTCTGTCTGTCTGTCTGTCTGTCTGTCTGTCTGTCTGTCTGTCTGTCTGTCTGTCTGTCTGTCTGTCTGTCTGTCTGTCTGTCTGTCTGTCTGTCTGTCTGTCTGTCTGTCTGTCTGTCTGTCTGTCTGTCTGTCTGTCTGTCTGTCTGTCTGTCTGTCTGTCTGTCTGTCTGTCTGTCTGTCTGTCTGTCTGTCTGTCTGTCTGTCTGTCTGTCTGTCTGTCTGTCTGTCTGTCTGTCTGTCTGTCTGTCTGTCTGTCTGTCTGTCTGTCTGTCTGTCTGTCTGTCTGTCTGTCTGTCTGTCTGTCTGTCTGTCTGTCTGTCTGTCTGTCTGTCTGTCTGTCTGTCTGTCTGTCTGTCTGTCTGTCTGTCTGTCTGTCTGTCTGTCTGTCTGTCTGTCTGTCTGTCTGTCTGTCTGTCTGTCTGTCTGTCTGTCTGTCTGTCTGTCTGTCTGTCTGTCTGTCTGTCTGTCTGTCTGTCTGTCTGTCTGTCTGTCTGTCTGTCTGTCTGTCTGTCTGTCTGTCTGTCTGTCTGTCTGTCTGTCTGTCTGTCTGTCTGTCTGTCTGTCTGTCTGTCTGTCTGTCTGTCTGTCTGTCTGTCTGTCTGTCTGTCTGTCTGTCTGTCTGTCTGTCTGTCTGTCTGTCTGTCTGTCTGTCTGTCTGTCTGTCTGTCTGTCTGTCTGTCTGTCTGTCTGTCTGTCTGTCTGTCTGTCTGTCTGTCTGTCTGTCTGTCTGTCTGTCTGTCTGTCTGTCTGTCTGTCTGTCTGTCTGTCTGTCTGTCTGTCTGTCTGTCTGTCTGTCTGTCTGTCTGTCTGTCTGTCTGTCTGTCTGTCTGTCTGTCTGTCTGTCTGTCTGTCTGTCTGTCTGTCTGTCTGTCTGTCTGTCTGTCTGTCTGTCTGTCTGTCTGTCTGTCTGTCTGTCTGTCTGTCTGTCTGTCTGTCTGTCTGTCTGTCTGTCTGTCTGTCTGTCTGTCTGTCTGTCTGTCTGTCTGTCTGTCTGTCTGTCTGTCTGTCTGTCTGTCTGTCTGTCTGTCTGTCTGTCTGTCTGTCTGTCTGTCTGTCTGTCTGTCTGTCTGTCTGTCTGTCTGTCTGTCTGTCTGTCTGTCTGTCTGTCTGTCTGTCTGTCTGTCTGTCTGTCTGTCTGTCTGTCTGTCTGTCTGTCTGTCTGTCTGTCTGTCTGTCTGTCTGTCTGTCTGTCTGTCTGTCTGTCTGTCTGTCTGTCTGTCTGTCTGTCTGTCTGTCTGTCTGTCTGTCTGTCTGTCTGTCTGTCTGTCTGTCTGTCTGTCTGTCTGTCTGTCTGTCTGTCTGTCTGTCTGTCTGTCTGTCTGTCTGTCTGTCTGTCTGTCTGTCTGTCTGTCTGTCTGTCTGTCTGTCTGTCTGTCTGTCTGTCTGTCTGTCTGTCTGTCTGTCTGTCTGTCTGTCTGTCTGTCTGTCTGTCTGTCTGTCTGTCTGTCTGTCTGTCTGTCTGTCTGTCTGTCTGTCTGTCTGTCTGTCTGTCTGTCTGTCTGTCTGTCTGTCTGTCTGTCTGTCTGTCTGTCTGTCTGTCTGTCTGTCTGTCTGTCTGTCTGTCTGTCTGTCTGTCTGTCTGTCTGTCTGTCTGTCTGTCTGTCTGTCTGTCTGTCTGTCTGTCTGTCTGTCTGTCTGTCTGTCTGTCTGTCTGTCTGTCTGTCTGTCTGTCTGTCTGTCTGTCTGTCTGTCTGTCTGTCTGTCTGTCTGTCTGTCTGTCTGTCTGTCTGTCTGTCTGTCTGTCTGTCTGTCTGTCTGTCTGTCTGTCTGTCTGTCTGTCTGTCTGTCTGTCTGTCTGTCTGTCTGTCTGTCTGTCTGTCTGTCTGTCTGTCTGTCTGTCTGTCTGTCTGTCTGTCTGTCTGTCTGTCTGTCTGTCTGTCTGTCTGTCTGTCTGTCTGTCTGTCTGTCTGTCTGTCTGTCTGTCTGTCTGTCTGTCTGTCTGTCTGTCTGTCTGTCTGTCTGTCTGTCTGTCTGTCTGTCTGTCTGTCTGTCTGTCTGTCTGTCTGTCTGTCTGTCTGTCTGTCTGTCTGTCTGTCTGTCTGTCTGTCTGTCTGTCTGTCTGTCTGTCTGTCTGTCTGTCTGTCTGTCTGTCTGTCTGTCTGTCTGTCTGTCTGTCTGTCTGTCTGTCTGTCTGTCTGTCTGTCTGTCTGTCTGTCTGTCTGTCTGTCTGTCTGTCTGTCTGTCTGTCTGTCTGTCTGTCTGTCTGTCTGTCTGTCTGTCTGTCTGTCTGTCTGTCTGTCTGTCTGTCTGTCTGTCTGTCTGTCTGTCTGTCTGTCTGTCTGTCTGTCTGTCTGTCTGTCTGTCTGTCTGTCTGTCTGTCTGTCTGTCTGTCTGTCTGTCTGTCTGTCTGTCTGTCTGTCTGTCTGTCTGTCTGTCTGTCTGTCTGTCTGTCTGTCTGTCTGTCTGTCTGTCTGTCTGTCTGTCTGTCTGTCTGTCTGTCTGTCTGTCTGTCTGTCTGTCTGTCTGTCTGTCTGTCTGTCTGTCTGTCTGTCTGTCTGTCTGTCTGTCTGTCTGTCTGTCTGTCTGTCTGTCTGTCTGTCTGTCTGTCTGTCTGTCTGTCTGTCTGTCTGTCTGTCTGTCTGTCTGTCTGTCTGTCTGTCTGTCTGTCTGTCTGTCTGTCTGTCTGTCTGTCTGTCTGTCTGTCTGTCTGTCTGTCTGTCTGTCTGTCTGTCTGTCTGTCTGTCTGTCTGTCTGTCTGTCTGTCTGTCTGTCTGTCTGTCTGTCTGTCTGTCTGTCTGTCTGTCTGTCTGTCTGTCTGTCTGTCTGTCTGTCTGTCTGTCTGTCTGTCTGTCTGTCTGTCTGTCTGTCTGTCTGTCTGTCTGTCTGTCTGTCTGTCTGTCTGTCTGTCTGTCTGTCTGTCTGTCTGTCTGTCTGTCTGTCTGTCTGTCTGTCTGTCTGTCTGTCTGTCTGTCTGTCTGTCTGTCTGTCTGTCTGTCTGTCTGTCTGTCTGTCTGTCTGTCTGTCTGTCTGTCTGTCTGTCTGTCTGTCTGTCTGTCTGTCTGTCTGTTTGGGTGTATATAATAATAATAATAATAATAATAATAATAATAATAATATTTATTGGTACAAATGAAAGTAAACTCTCTAACTCCATTTCTACATGAGATATCGACTTGAGGTTTTTTGCATATTGTTTCTTATCATATTCCGAAGAGCTGATTACAGTTTGAGGGTAAACGATTGGGGGTAAGTGGGTAAAAATAGGGTAAAACTCCTATTTTTAGCGTTTTTTGTTTATAATTAAGGCAATTATTATTGTATTTGGTTAATTTAGCACTTATATAAAAGATAATTTTAAATTGGTCAAAAAATGTTGTAAACAACGTTTTCCTAAAACGCATTGTTTTCGAGATATTGTCGTTTAAAGCAGTAAAAGGTTTTTTTAGCATATCTCACATATTTATAACCCGATTTCAAAAAATTATATTTTACATAAAAACTCTTTTTAAGCCCTATAAAAAATGTTATATACAGTTTTTTGCTAGAATATAATGTTTTAAAGATACAGAATTTAAAATCAAACAAAACACCTAGTTTGAAATTTGCAAACTAGATGGGTCTAGTGTACAATAGTGCCGATGTTTTGACAGGGTGCTTGCAACATTTCATCTTGTTTCATAAGATACGTTTAGACTTTTGTTAAGTATTATTTTTAAGGTTGCTGAAACTGCATTTAATAATAAAATAAATTCTATAACCCCCCCCGCGGGATGAGGGAATTAATATTTTTAATATTTTTGTTAAAATTGGTATATAAAAGTCTTTTAGGTCGACAAAACCAAATCTGATAATAATTTTTTTCTAAACCCAGCCCCGGGGCGGGGGTTGATTATTTTTAAATGTTTACAATAATTTTATGAAAATTGGTTTATAGGGGTTTGGAATTTTTTATTTATTTTTATTTTTTTTATCATCCTGTTCAAAAGTTAAGGGGGGTGTACCATTTAAAAGAATAACCCTTTATGGAACCACACGAAAATTTAGTTAACATTTACTGGTCGTTACAAATTGTAATTGTAACTTACAGTAATACTTAACGTTGTTATAGTTCTGGTAATTGTAACACCCAGTGATTGTTAACTAAACTTTCTTGGCGTTCCATATAAGCAAAAACGTTTAATAAAAATAGAAAGAATAACCATTATGAGAAGCAAATTTTATTAAGTTTAAAATGTTTAGTATTTACTACGGTAACAAGCTCTCAGTGTATTTTTCTCTTCTACCGTAGCTTGATAGTAACAAACTGGTATTAAAGTCTAGTGAACTGTGGCATAAAACAAAATCAGCAGGAGACAACTTTGATCCTTCCATTTTTGACAAACAGATATCATTCTTTTGTTTCAGACACGTGACAGCACGTGTCACCTGCTTATGGACTTATTTTGATTTTCAAATCGGACGGAAATTGATACCCAGGAGGAGGGAGATGTTTCACAGTGAGAAACTTAAAAGGGAATTGAAAGATTAACGGTTGCATACTTTAATTCTTTTATGAGCCATTGAAGCTTAAAATTATTTCATATCCGAATAAAGTATTTGAAGCTTTAAAGTAGCAGCTATATTTTCTTTCTTTTAACACCTAATTCTGATAACCAAAATATGTAAAATTAAGAATTACAGTTATCTAATGATAATGAAGGTTCTTGAATAAAATAAAATTAAAAACAGATCTTGTGAAAAAATTGAAACTTAACCTGGCGGGTAGTTTGTTATAACAAACAAAATACCCTTAAGGGAAATGGTTCGGCAAATGGTTCGGCAAACGGTTGATACAATTACAGGTTACCTTTTGCCTTAACCCTTTCGCTCCTGTAGGGACATATGTGCAGATGTTCAAAAAATCCTTTAGCCAAAAAAAAACATTTAAAATGCACAAAACAGGGAAATTTTAGTAAAATTTATGTAAAATTTATGTATTTCTTTTAAAATATCAAAAGAGCAAACTACCAAACCAAACCATTGTTAACGTAAACCAACGCCTCCCATTAAAAAAAAAAACACCAAACCAGCAAACTACCAAACCAAACCATTGTTAACGTAAACCAACTTTTCCCATTAAAAAAAAATACCAAACCAAATAACGAAAAAAACCAACGTTAACGTAAACCAACGTTAACGTAAACCAACGTCCATTAAATTGTTATAAACAACTGAATTTTCCGCACCTAATTATATTCAAAACAGTAAGTTTTAGTAATAAAACCAAAAATCAGTGCAAAAATATTGTTAATTTTTCAAACAAGAAATCATTCCGAATAATACAAGAAAACACTTTAAATCAAAATTAAAATCTGACAACGCTGCATCTCTGTACACACCTGAAATATGTCAGCAATATTATGGCGGTTCATAAAATTAATTATTATTTACCATTTTTCTCCATGTAAGTTATTTTTTAGTAATAAAACAACGTTTTCCACATCTAATTTTATTTATAATTGTTAATTTTAGTACCACAGTGAAAAATTAGTGCAAAACTAGTCCTATTTTTTGTGTCCGGTAAGTTCACCGAAACCGGTACATGATTCAGAAAATTTCCTCGAAAATTTCTTTTTTTTTGTTTTATTAATAACGTTAGGTAAATTAGTGCACATTGGGGTAATGTCCTCCCTTGGTTTTGCTATATGCCTTACGTTTTCCTACCTAAAAATATAATAAATAGAGATTTATTAATTTTAAAAACTAAATTTAAAATATTCTCACGCGAAATAAGTACCTATATCAGATTTTGTTAGGTACTCCAAAATAAGCTTTTCAATTAAACTAAATTAAATTCTAACAAAAACTCCACTTACATATGTTTTAATTTAAATCCTTTAGATCTCGAAAAACCCCCTTGTTGTTCCATTTAAAGTTCATCAGATAAGCCCATAAAGATTTTCACACAAGATACCATATTATTTCGGTATCAAAACAAAGTACCTGATGAAAGCTGGAGTCATCTGATATGCATCTGACACCGTTTGACTTCCGTAGGGTGCGTACCTCCCAGAGGGACCACGCGTGTCACTAGAAGTGTTTTATCGAAAATATCGGAAAGATGGAAAAATTGATTTTGAAGACAAGTGGATTAATTAAAGTATTTCCCAGGGCCAGTTACTGTAGTTTATCAGATTTCGAGATTAAATGTTTATTTGGCATATACAATGTATATTATATTATATTATGTTACCTTCATTTTACTATAGTAATATATTGTTTTACTAAAAGGAAAAGTGAAGCTTTTTTTACTAGTCTGTAGAATTTACGGACGACGCAAAGCGGAGTCCGGAAACTATTACTACTACTACTACTTTAAATATTAATTTTCGATGGTAACTTGTCTAATGTAGCATTTGCAATTTCGGAGAGATTTGTAGGTTTATAAACCATATATTCTTCTTCAATCATTTTTAAGCAATTTCACACAAGGTTTTTGCACAGAATCTCGAGTCAACCACCTGGTTACATAATAAACAAATAAGTTTGAAGTATGGCTGTCATCAAAGTCAAAGAGTGCTTCCGCCAGTGGTGGTTTTGCTAACTAAATTTTTTTTACGGCGTATAACAATGAACTCAATTTTTAACTGTAAAAAATAGATCACTTCTAACTAGTGTGTTCAGTTATAAAATATGAACATTTTAGTACGCTTGAAGAAAAAATATATTTTTTCTACCTCATTAAGTGCTAACTTACATATTATCTACAGTTGTCAAGGCTTGTTTACCTTGGCAACCAATAAAATCAGTAAACTCATTCATTATTGACCGTTGTTAATCATTTTTTAGTGACGACGGTCAATGATGAAAAATTTTTGAGACAACTACTAACTTTTTTCAACTTATTGATCAAGCTGACAGCTATGTCAAAATAATTTTTAAACTTTATTTTTAACTGATATTTGGAGTTACTAGCTTTTTATGTTTATAAATTTTTTTATATGTGTGATAGCTATATCAGTGTCTCTGTTCCACAGTCATTGATTCAGTTTTGACTTGGCATTTTTCTGCTTTGGAAATATGATAAATTACATTTAACCGACGTAAAAAAAGTAAATGTAACTTTAAATCGACCTCAACCAACCCCAGTCCCCCTAAAATATCCCTATGGATTTAATACAACTTCTTTAGGTTGAAGTTAAACGGTGCGCGCCCGTCAAACAGAGATTTAATAAGGCAGATAATCGGCGATAAGCCCCCAAGGCATCGCGAGGGGCGGCTATACGGCTCTAAGTACACGAAAATCCGTAACTGCATAAAGTATTTAAGAAAATTAGGACAAAAATTGTCTTTGCATCAGTTATAATTTATAAATTATAAATTGATTTTAAATTCTTACAAATTATCTTTAAACTCTTAACAGAAAAAAAAAAGTTACTCAACTGAATAACCAAACAACAAAAAGAACCAACTAAACAAACCCAGGGTTCGTAGAAAATATAACACAGAGGGCAAGTGGTGTAGGACCGCCTTTAGTCAGCGAAAACAGCGTCAGCACGTACGTAACGTACCTACAAGGTTAAAACATATTTAATGTCATGTCATGTTATTTTTGACATCTCGCATTACGTATGGAAATATATACGTTTTCCTGCGATCATCTAAAAATTTTTGAGACAACTACTAACTTTTTTCAACTTATTGATCAAGCTGACAGCTATGTCAAAATAATTTTTAAACTTTATTTTTAACTGATATTTGGAGTTACTAGCTTTAGGTAGTAGAAAAAATAGTATATGCACCACGTATGCAAACTGTCTTAAGTTGAAGTTGAAGTTTTTTGTTCGTAGATGTAAATATTTAATCCTTTTCCTTTACATTAGTTAAATTCATTGGATCTTCTGCATGTATAAGTTAAGAAATAAATTGTGGACCCCAATTTTTTGGGGTAAATAATATTTTACCTATACATCCATTAGTCCACATATTTATTTGTTGATTTTCCCATAAATTCACAGTAGTTAAATCCAAGTCAAATACAAAAAAATACCTATCATATTTATTTTTCCTATCCAATACACCAAATATTTGCAAGTTAAAAAATATGTAAAATTGTGTTTTTGCTACCGTGGGAAATAGAATATTTGTTGTTTGATTGCACACAGGTGAGTGGTGACACGTTTTGAACACGTGTTGGACCAAAAAATATAGTTTTGTAAAACGCGGATCTCCTGGTTTAATCTCCTGGTGACAGGACTTAATCCCAAAAGTGTGTCTACCTGAACGCCAATACGGAAGGTAGATGATTGATATATGGTAGGGGAATGGGAAATATTATTGGTATCAACGTGGGACTTTTATTACAATTTATCTATTCCACACGGAAAGAAATTAGTGGGCTCTGCGCTATACATTATAAGATATTTGGTAACAGTGGCAAATTATAGTGATTTAAGCTATAGATTATAAGGGACACAATAACTAATAATGTTAAAAATAAATTGGAAACGATTATATATATTACAGACACGATTATATTTATTACAGGCACTATTATAAATTTACAGAAATTTTATTATATTATAAAAATTATTAGCACGGACAATAATTAAATCTATTTAAGCTATAAATGCCATACTATTTGTTATATTTTATTATTCACTAAACAATTAAAGTATTTCATATAAATTTTTACACTGACTGCCATAATTGTAAGAGAAAGCCTTGTATTTATATAATAAGCGATTATAATTTGCTTGGTATGTGTGTTATAGCGCTCCTAGCTATAATTTTTTTTTCCGTGTATAACGCTATTTTCCTATACCATTAACATGGGCTTAACATTTTTTCCTAAAATGCATTATTTTCGAGATATTGGCGTTTAAAGCAGTAAAACGTTTGTTTTAGCATATATCACTTATTTATAAGCAGATTTCAAAAAATTATGTTTTAAATGAAAGCTGTTTTTAAGCTCTATAAAAATGCTACAAACAGTTTTTTGCTAGAATATAACGTTTTGGAGATACAGACTTTAAAATTTTAATACATTATGCAGGTGTATTAATGGTTGCCTATTCACGTGATCACACAACTTTTCTTTTCATAACGTGTCAAATTATTGCCTAGTGCTGATGTTTTGACAAGGTGCTTGCAACTGTTCAGCTGGTTTAAAATACCTGCTAGAATGGTGTTTGTAAACAATAAAAATATTTTTGTTGGGACAATAATTCACAAAAACTTATCAAGTTGTCAGTCAAGACCAATTTGGTGCAGCTCTCGCCAATTTTTCTACAGCCGACAACCAGAATGGTGGGCGTAGAACTTTTTAATTTTTTGATTACAAGATTATATTTGTATTTTATAATGATCCCTTGTTATTTGTTAGAATTATTTTATTCTTTTATTTTATTCGCTATTTAAAGTAAGTCTTCCCGGACAACATTTGCTATTTCACGTGGAAGTCATTATGAAATCATTTAATGATTTTCTCTTTCATGAACGCATACAGATGACTCCTCATTGTAAAGTCATTACGAGATCATGTCGTGAAGATCTAGCAGCGGTCACAGAACACTAGCAAGATCTAGCAGCGGTCTACGGAATGCGCATGCGCAAACTTTAAATTACCAGCGAAATTTAAATTGACCGCGAAATTTAAAATTAAAAAAAAAAGAAAGGAAATAACCCTGACTAAAAAGATCACATACACACACACCTTTCTGCTTATATCTTGAAAACGCAGAGATACCAAAAAAATAACGAAAAAATCGACCCTCTAGGACCCCACACAAGTCCATTTTCAACAACTTGAGGACACCGGGATGTTCCCACTGGAAACTTCCCAGTGGAAATGTTCCCCAAGATGACTGGAGGAACTAGTTCCTCTAGGCTAAAGCCTCCAGATATCTACGGCTCACCATACCAATCCGATAATGTGTATCGAATTAGCTGACCAGTAAGTTAATTACTAGTTACTACTAGTACTATATCCTTATAAAGACAGCTGCCTTTTAATACTAGTATTCCTGGAAGGCGACTTTATTCGTTTAATAAGTTTAGTTAATGGTAGGAAATAACATGTGGGGCCACCTGTAGCATAACGCTGTCAAGTGCACTGAAATTAAAACTATTCGGCAATCGTTCTCAATCGGGTCCCGGGCAACATTTGCTATTTCACGTGGGTCATTATGACATCATTTAATTATTTAACGTTAAATGTATACACCTCATGACAAACTCATAACATGATCACAAAATCATGAGATGTGCTCATCATGATGTTCGTATGAGTACAAAACGTGGAAATCATAACATGATGTTCTCATGAGGCCTCCTGAGTTTATGGATGTTATCCGGGTTAGTCCACCATTGGATCTCTCAGGGGTGGATCCAGGAATATCCAAAAACTTAACTTTTATATTCTTAAATTAAGAAATAACGTAAGAAAGCCCCAGCACCGCAGGCGAAGATTTTTACAAATTCGATGGTCTATTTTAACTTTAAACCAGTCTTTAAAATTACATTTAATTAAATTTAAATTTTCACAAAAATACAAGAAACTCATTTTCCTTCCAAATTTGACAACCTTACTCTAGATGAAGAGTTTTAAAAACCTTTCTCCTATTATTATACGATTCATAGCGCGTAGTTCGGTACGGTAGTTCCGAATTTGCATAAGCCATATCATCACCTGTCTTTTGGGGTCCACTTTTGATAATTTGAATACTAACAATGGTAGTCTACCATGGTACTCTTTTCTAGTATTATATCTACAAATAGCACACAAAAGACAAATAAGATGTTTTTCAAAATAAATACAAGTCAGAGGTATACCATATATAAGTCACATCTGAATAACCACGTGACTTGTGCAGTTAATAAGAATACAGGACGTAAAAGGAGTATACATCGGACGTATAAATAGCCACTTCGAAAAAAAGTAACCCAAGCCGAATTTTTTTGGCAATCACTCCTCCCAAAAACCAACTCCTGGATCAGCCCTTTTGACTAATATAAGGTGATAACTAAGAAAGTCTGAATTTCAGTGCATGGGAGTCGAGATCGATAGGGATGCACTGAAATAAATAAATAATTCTAAACGGTTCAGGTCTTTACAACGAACTAACAACTCTTCTCTTTAGAATACGCATACCGTTAATATAAAGTATCGCCAACATCTCGGTTTGTTTGTAAACAAACAGTAGGAATATTCAGGCCTGAACAATAACAAGAACCAGTAACTGTTGTTGTTGTCTCTGTTAGAACAAAGCTGTGCGAGTAAGACAGACAAATGTATATGTTGGCTACGTTTTTGTCAGTTTTTACAAATGAAATGCCTATTCTAGAGAGAAGAGTTATTAGTTCGTTGGGTCCAAAAGTCCAAAGTCCAAACCTTTACAAATTTTTGGTCCACCTCTTTTCATGTTTATAAATTTTTTTATATGTATGATAGTTATATCAGTGTCTCTTTTCCACAGTCATTGATTCAGTTTGGACTTGGCAGTTTTCTGCTTTGGAAATATGATAAATTACATTTAACCGACGTAAAAAAAGTAAATGTAACTTTAAATCGACCTCAACCAACGCCAGTCCCCCTAAAATATCCCTATGGATTTAATACAACTTCTTTAGGTTGAAGTTAAACGGTGCGCGCCCGTCAAACAGAGATTTTATAAGGCAGATAATCGGCGATAAGCCCCCAAGGCATCGCGAGGGGCGGCTATACGGCTCTAAGTACACGAAAATCCGTAACTGCATAAAGTATTTAAGAAAATTAGGACAAAAATTGTCTTTGCATCAGTTATAATTTATAAATTATAAATTGATTTTAAATTCTTACAAATTATCTTTAAACTCTTAACAGAAAAAAAAAAAGTTACTCAACTGAATAACCAAACAACAAAAAGCACCAACTAAACAAACCCAGGGTTCGTAGAAAATATAACACAGAGGGCGAGTGGTGTAGGACCGCCTTTAGTCAGCGAAAACAGCGTCAGCACGTACGTAACGTACCTACAAGGTTAAAACATATTTAATGTCATGTCATGTTATTTTTGACATCTCGCATTACGTATGGAAATATATACGTTTTCCTGCGATCATCTATGAAAATGACATTTAGAACACTCTTTGTTCATTAGAAAACGCCTCATATCGCACTAGTATGATATTTATCAATGTGTGTGATATATATGTATGGAGGTTTGCCTAATTTTATTTAGATATTTACCTCGTAGATTCTAAGAATTTTATTCACCTTAGTTTATAAACCATTTTCCACATTTCACCACAGCCTTTTATATCTTTTAAGTGTTTTAATCCAAATATTTCTGTTTTTCATGTCAAAAATAGAACTATAGTTATAACGTTACTATTTTGACCATTACTGTCTAGTCTGGACAGTCTAAATCTTATAAAAATTAATTTTTACTGTCTTATATGGCAGCATAACCACAGAAATCTAATTTAATAAGTAAACTCAAGTTTGCATTTATTTAGGAATAGGCAACCCATTAAACAGCTATGTATTGTATTAAATATAAAACCAAGAAAACTAAAGCTAAATGAAAATCACATTTCCTGTTTGACATACCTACATATATAAATTTGTATGCTCTTTATAATTATTTTGTGCTTTGATTTTATTAAAAATTAATAAAAATTAGAAAATTTTAAAATAAGAAACTTCATATTTTTTCGGGATCGTAGGAAAAATAGTGTACATAACTCGTTGGGAAGTGTATTTTATACACTCGCTTAGCGGTTCGTTCGTAAACCTT
Organism: Brachypterus glaber; assembly: GCA_958510825.1. Taxonomy (NCBI): domain Eukaryota; kingdom Metazoa; phylum Arthropoda; class Insecta; order Coleoptera; family Kateretidae; genus Brachypterus; species Brachypterus glaber. The sequence goes on along the minus strand of OY294045.1, from coordinate 94,840,033 downwards.
CCCACTCGCCTGAAATATGTCACTTTCCACACTAGTTATGTAATATACTATTTTCTAATTAATAAACAAATATCGGGACTAGGACTTTAAATAAAAACACTAACTTTTATGCACTAGCGACGTTTCGTCTTTAATCAAGACTTTATCAAGCTTAGCATACTTAAAACACTACATTTAACATAAATATTATTTAAATAAACAATTACGAACAATAAACAAAACTATAGAACCGTACACGTAGACATATTTCAAATTAACTGTGTTTTAAGTATGCTAAGCTTGATGAAGTCTTGATTAAAGACGAAACGTCACTAGTGCATAAAAGTTAGTGTTTTTATTTAAAGTCCTAGTCACGATATTTGTTTATTAATTGTATAATCAAAGGACACTAATATAATTTGATAATACTATTTTCTCCAACTCCTTATTACAATTTTTCGATAATAAATGCTTGTTGCAAAGAATATGCTTACCTGAAAGTTACATTTTAAAAGAAAGAATTTACGACTTTTTCTTTACAAAGGGCAATATGGGCCTCCAGTGAAGCAACGATCCGCATCACACGTCGGCAATTTGTAAATAGGCCGGTCACGTGGCCTAAATACCGGGCGTTCAATGTTTTTCTCGCCAACGCCACGTGGCGGACGCAGTTTGCAACCAACCGTCATGAATGAGCCGATTCATTTTGACATTTCGATTTGGCCACCACGGAGATTTAGCCGTTTATAGAGTTAAAAGCCTTTTAAAATTAAATGTTACAATTAGGTCTATACAACGAGAAAAATCGGACAACTATACTTGTTTAACAATAATTCGCAATAATTATAATTATTGTTGTAATAGATTGTTATCCATTACCTGTGCACAGGTAATAAAATAAATAAAAAGTCCAAACATGTGCACAGGATCATGATCATATTTTTTTCTATTTTGCGACTTTTATAAGCTCATAATCACACGCATTGTGCGTGTTATTGTAGGCCCATAAGAGGTCTTTACTTTTTTTTTTTCTTTCGGGTTGGCAACAGATAGAAGTCTATCGCTTGACGTTTTCCGTGCAAATGTTAACGTCGCTTAAAAGTTTAATTTTCTACAAAATTTTGTGTATAAGTTATTTTTTACCGTGTTTATATTGTGGCTTGGTTACTTGCAGTGAAAAAGAGAAGACATGGCCATAAAATACATCAAAATAATATTTGTTCTTAGAATTTTAAACATGACGAAAACTGTAATGCCAAATCGAAACAAAAAACCCTAAATCAGTCATAAATTTAAATGTAAGTTTTTTTTTTAATTTTAGAGCAAAATAGAAAAAATTGTATAAAGCATTCGTTTCATAACACGGTTTTAGCGCACTAGTACCTACTTTAGAAAACTCGCCGCAAGAGGCTCGTTTTCTAAACTTGTACTCGTGCGCTAAAAACGTATGTTATTTGTTTATTTGTTTAACCTCGTACTATTTTACTTAATTAAGCATCCCCTAAGTCCAGGACTTGTGTGGGCTAGTAGTAGAGGGAACCACCGGCTTATACTGACTTTCGAACCAGTTTCTAGGGATTGTCCGTTTCACTTATCGCCTTCGCCAAATTTCAATTATTAATTAACTGAAAAAGGCAAATCGGCGCCAGTGAGAATCGAACTCACGATAGTAGACTTGCTATACATACGCGCTAGCCACTACGCTATGCCTCCCATGAAACTAGTACTTTAATATACTATTATTTATAATAGAGTTCGTATAGTCCAACCACTGTAATAGTTATTTATAATACAAGGGTGAAAAGATTTCGATTGAGTAGGTTTTTAGAAGCCGAGGGCCGGCCGGCCGAGGGTAATAAACCTACGAAATCAAAATTTAACTTTTTGCCCGTGTATTATACAATGTTTTTTAATCGATTGTTACTAATTATAATAAGTTATTAAAATATATTTAATTTTAAATTGCAAAACATATTTCTTTTTACTGTATTATTACTTATCTAGTTTTCCATGACAAATTGCTATCCAATTAAATCTTAAAAAAAGACAATTGAATTTCTTCTGGGTACCGTTTCATTTTCAGCTTAGTGTTTTGATTAATTTGTGTTAAAATATATTTAATATGAAAATAATAATACGTCTGAAACCGTTCTATAAATATGACAAATATTAAAATTGATTTTAAAGTTGAAATTTTGTGTTTGTGATTTATTTTACTGGACTTTTAAACGGTTAATCATATGTTTTGAGGTTATGTTATAGAACAAATTTTTATTTATATGAAATGACTATAATACCCCGGACAACATTTGCTATTTCACGTGGAAGTCATTATGACATCATGTAATGATTTTCTCTGAGTTCATGAACGTATACAGATGACTCCTCATTGTAAAGTCATTACGAGATCATGTCATGAAGATCTAGCAGCGGTCTACGGAATGCGCAGGCGCAAACTTTAAATTAACCGCGAAATTTAAAATAAAAAAAAAGAAACACACCTTTTTGCTCATATCTTGAAAACGCGAAGATATACCAAAAAAATAACAAAAAAATCAACCCCCCTAGACATACACCCCCACATAAATCCACTTCTGGATTTTCCCACTGGGAACTTCCTAGTGGGAATGTTCTCAAAGGTGACTGGGAGCACTAATTCCTCTAGACTAAAGCCTCCAGATATCTACGGCTCACCATACCAATCCGATAATGTGTATCGAATTAGCTGACCAGTAAGTTAATTACTAGTTATTACCAGTAGTATATCCTTATAAAGACAGCTGCATTTTAATACTAGTATTGCTTTATTCGTTTAAAAAGTTTAGTTAGTGGTAGAAAATAACATGTGGCGCTACCTATAGCATAACGCTGTCAAGTGCACTGAAATTGAAACATTACAGGAGCCTGTACTATTCGGCAATCGAGTACCGGGCAACATTTGCTATTTCACGTGCAAGTCATTATGACATCATTTAATGATTTAACGTTAAATGTATACACCTCATAACAAACTCACAACATGGTCACAAAATCATGAGATGTGCTCATCATGATGTTCGTATGAGTACAAAACGTGGAAATCAAAACATGATGCTCTCATGAGGCCTATATGAGTTTATGAATGTTGTCCGGGACTTGTATCTGGTCAAAAAGAACATATAGATCAGGACCAAAAGTGAACAAAAGGTCATGTTTCTTTATAAATATTAGATTAAAGGTAAAGCATCTTATTAAAAAAGCTCAAAAATAACAAGTTTTAGTTAGCGGGCCAAAAAAAACTTTTTGGCTCTAGGCCCAGAAAACATGAACAAAAAATGTCGCTTTTAGAATAAATCGAATAAAAAAAACTAGTTTTCGCATGTCCTCGATTCGAACCAATGAAATAAGTAGAATCTTACCTACGTTTCGAATATTTAGGAATATTTCATTGGCTGTAATCACGTACATGCGAGATTAAGGTTTTTTAGGGTGGCTTACCTGTAAATACTTGTAACAAATATAATCAGTTTTCCAACATTAGCTATTTAAGTTTATTTTACTATTTAAGGCTAATAAATATATAATAGCCCAAATATAAACCTAATAGCCCTAGATATGTGACTGAAATAACAAATTTATTAAACATCAAAAAAATTTATACAGCCTGTTCCAGAACTCGCTTACCGAAATTTAAGAGGTGATTCTACATCCAAAAATATGAAAAAAAGTTTCTATAAAGGTTGGTCCAGAAATGAGCCCTAAGGGAGCTACGGCCCTTCGAAGATGACGTATTGAATGGGGAACAAAAAAAAGGACCAATAAAATTTTAATGCTGCAGGGTGATTCTTCATTTAAAACTGAGCAAAAAAGTATTATACACCAAAACACCTAAATTTAATATTAAAGGAGTAATAGCCTTTTAAAAAGTAACGTTTTCGGTGGCACAAAATGTTACTTCCTCTTAGTTGCATTTTTTTTTGATAACGGTTGCTCCTACAGTGTTACACTATATGATATTTTATATGTATTTTTACTCTATAAATCTATATTTTTTACAACAAATCCAAAAAACATACACATAGAAAAGTTTGGGGCAAAAATGTTTTAAGCCTCATATATTTTGTCCGTCTGGGCACGCCTCTGGATAAATTAAAAAAATAAATTAACATAAACTTATTGCCCTTATTAATACTAGTATACATGCAAAAGCTGGCCGCTCTAGCTTAAACGGTACCCGAGTTATTAATTAAAAACCTTATTTTTATTACAATTTTAAAGGGCCCTAGATCCCTTAGGGCTCATTTCCGGACCAACCTTTATAGGAACTTTTTTTATATTTTTGGATCTAGAATCACCTCTTAAATTTTGGCATGCCAGTTATGGATCACCCTGTATTTGTGGTAAATAGATTAACCTTAATAAACAAATAATTGGTCTATTTGTAACAATTAAAAATAAGTAGGATAAGTATTTAATCAGTTTAATAATCCCAATTAAACATTTATTTACCAAATATAAACAGTGTATTTTGTTTTGTCCGGAATACTTAAGGCAAATAGATTGTATACACAGCGCAGTGGCTAGCGCGTGTACATAGCAAGCCTACTAGCGTGAGTTCGATTCTCACTGGAGCCGATTTGATCTTTTTAACCGACTTCCAAAAAAGGTTATCAATTCTACGTGTGACTGTTTTTTTTTTATGTTTGTTCCCGCATAACTGTGGAACGGATGAACGGAATTTGATGAAACCTTTTGCTACTTAAAGAGGACATTTTAATTTGACGCTCGGATAATACCGGGTAAGCCGGATAATCAAGATAAATCTAGTCGTTTTAACGCAATTTCACTTAAAACCGGCTAAATTTGGTTCTAATACCAACCAAATTTTTAGAAAATGATCGGACAAATCGGATAAGTCGGATTACAAATATTACGGCAGTCTAACAATATTTTAAATGCCGCTAAACTTGATTCTGTGGACCTGCAATATTAAAATACCAAAAGAAAATTATAAAATTTGTGATTATACCATAAGGCGTTATTTGATTATTAGTTAACGCTTAAAGTTTTACAAAGATTTTATTTAGTTTTTCGTTTAAAATAAGGTTGGTTGGACTCTTGGTCGCTGAAATAAAAATACTACTAAATTTATTTTTTAGAAATTTATCTTTAAGATGATAACGCCAAAACGCATTAATAGTGCGTTGTGACGTTAGCAGCTTTCCGAGATGGAAGGACAACTATAATTTAGCTTAGATGACCTTACAGATCTATAAGTTCTGTATCTCTAAAAAGTAAAAAATAAAAACTTTTCGCAAAAAAAACTAACTGACTTCTGTCTCTGAAAAGTAAAAAATAAAAAATAAGTCGGTGCCAATTTCACAGCAAACAATTTGACAATGTTCATAATTGTTAGTATTTAATTTAGTGGTGAAATTGGCACTGGCCTATTTTTTACTTTTTAGAGACCGAAGTCGGTTTATTTTTTTTTGCGAAAAGTTTTTATTCAGTTAATTAATAATTGAAATTTGGCGAAGGCGATTAATGAAACGGCAACTCCCTATAAACTTGGTCGAAAGTCAGTATAAGCCGGTGGTTCCCTCTACTACTAGCTCACACAAGTTCTGGACTTAGGGGATTCTTAATTAAGTAGAATAGTACGAGGTTAAACAAAACAAAACTAAAGGTACAGTTACAGTTATATCTCATTTAACTCCTTTAACTACTGCAAAACATACATTTAATTGATTGTTTCCCACCCGGAACCAAAAACACAAAGTTCCTTTGGGATTTTGCATGATTTAGTATCAAAATAAAGGGGCTAAATATGACTAGTATCAATCCCATAAGCTCCCCTTTAACGACAATTAAACGGCTCCCACGAAAGGAGTGTCACTGAGTTCAAAGAGACTGAAAAAGGCCAATGTTTATATAAATAGTTCCTTGGGCTATGGCGACGTTGAAAAATAGAAGGACTAATTGATTGCATTAAATAATACTCATAGGGCTTTTTATTATACAGGGTGATCCATAACTGGCATGCCAAAATTTAAGAGGTGATTCTAGATCCAAAAATATAAAAAAAGTTCCTATACAGGTTGGTCCGGAAATGAGCCCTAAGGGATCTAGGGCCCTTTAAAATTGTAATAAAAATAAGGTTTTTAATTAATAACTCGGGTACCGTTTAAGCTAGAGCGGCGAGCTTTTGCATGTATACTAGTATTAATAAGGGCAATAAGTTTATGTTAATTTATTTTTTTAATTTATCCAGAGGCGTGCCCAGACGGACAAAATATATGAAGCTTAAAACATTTTTGCCCCAAACTTTTCTATGTGTATGTTTTTTGGATTTGTTGTAAAAAATATAGATTTCTAGAGTAAAAATACATATAAAATATCATATAGTGTAAAACTGTAGGAGCAACCGTTATCAAAAAAAAATGCAATTAAGAGGAAGTAACATTTTGTGCCACCAAAAATAATAATAATAATAATAATAATAATAATAATAATAATAATAATAATAATAATAATAATAATAATAATAATAATAATAATAATAATAATAATAATACTTTATTTCCATAAAGACCGAAGTATTGGATAATGTCACAAAGATATATATAGTACATAAAACATTTAAAATTATAATACAATAAATGAAACATTTAAAATTACAATTACATAATAAATATAACATTTAAACAATCAATTCCAGTTTTTGTTTAAAAATTCTAACAAGTTATAAAAACAATTTATTTAAAAAAAATCTTTTGAAGCAGCTTTAAATTGTCTGAAACCGTTTAAGCAGCGAATATTTTTTGGCAACTTATTAAATATACTAATGGACGTCATAGTGGGCCCATTTTTTACTTGTATATAGTTAAAGGCAGGGACATACAGTAAATTCTCATTTCGTGTATTGTAACGATTAACGTCACCAAAAGTGGAGAACTCACCAATGTTTGCCTTCACATTTAGCACACATTGAAACATATACATGCTATATAAAGTCATTATGCGATTTTCAGTGAACACAGATCTACAAGAATCTGTAAACCTCATTTTAAACATAAAACGAATGATCCTCTTTAGCATGATAAAGACTTTATCGACATGTGCACTATTTCCCCAGCACATCAGACCATAGGAGAGCAGGGAGTTTATACAACCATGGTAATAATTTAAAAGAGTGGGCGTACTTACAGTTTTCCGCAGCCGCAGCACACAAAAACTTTTTGTAGCTAACTTTTTCAATAGTCCATCAATGTGGGGCTCCCAGGTTAAAGTGGAATCTACAGACACACCCAGAAAATTGCAAGTATCATTTTGTTTTATAGTGCGTTTTCCTGATTGTACCAAGATACTATAATTCTGCTGAGTTCAATTTGGTTGAAACAAGACTAGGTTTGTTTTTGTCAGAGTTAAGTACAAGGCCGTTTCTAAAACACCAATCAGACATATTTTTTACACAAACCTTTAACTTTTCACTAAGTGCAGGAATAGACTCAGCAGAAACAACTTCTGAGGTATCATCTGCAAATAATGTTGTCAAAGTATCGGTGTTAGAATCAAGGCCCACATCATTTATAAAAATTACAAAAAGCAAAGGACCAAGAATGCTGCCCTGAGGGACACCTGTTTCACATGGGAGCTTTTTAGAAAAAACATGACCATTTTCATCAGTGACTCGGACAATCTGGTATTTCCCAGACAGATAGGACTTTATCCACTCAAGTGCTTTGCCTCTTATCCCATATGCAAAAAGTTTTTGCAGTAAAAGCTTATGATTTATGGTATCAAAAGCTCATGACATATCATAAAATAAGCCTGCAGTTTTTAATTTATCATCAAAATTATTTAATATTTTATCATACAGTGATAGAATGGCATCCTGAGTAGATTTTCCCTTGGTAAAACCAAACTGTCTGGGAGTTAGCAGACTGCTATTTATCATAAATGATGTAAGTCTCAGATAAAAAGCTCTCTCAAATATTTTTGAAAACACTGATAGTAGTGCAACTGGTCTGTAATTTTTTGCAAGATCAGGGTCAAAAAACGTTACTTTTTAAAAGGCACTCCTTTAATATTAAATTTAGGTGTTTTGGTGTATAATATTTTTTTGCTCAGTTTTAAATGAAGAATCACCCTGCAACATTAAAATTTTATTGGTGCTTTTTTTTGTTCCCCATTCAATACGTCATCTTCGAATGGCCGTAGCTCCCTTAGGGCTCATTTCCGGACCAACCTTTATAGAAACTTTTTTTCATATTTTTGGATGTAGAATCACCTCTTAAATTTCGGTACGCGAGTTCTGGAACAGGCTGTATGTTCTTGCTCTCACCGGTTCAATTATATGCCAAGAACTATAAAAAACATGAATATTACATAAGTTAAGAATTGACAGTCTATAAAAATATATACTGCACGTTTGTCGGTTAATTACCGAAAAATATATATAAGAAAGTTATCTATCTGTCGTTAAAATCAAATGGACAGGAAACAGTGATGGTACTAATTTCATCCTTTTTGGGAATCATCAGCACTGTGTATCCTGTATGTTGCTAATATTCAAATAAAAAGTTAGATAGATATAAAAGCATGATGCCATCTATTGATGTGGTCACTGTTATCTGTTCACTTGTTCCCAAAAGGCAAATCTTCTTAACCGGCTAAAGGTTCATATAATGGTTTAGGTCCGTGGCATTTTGAATGCACGTTACTGTACACCCTAAATTGTGGCGATTTGCCTTTTGGAAACAAGTGAACAGATAACAGTGACCACATCAATAGATGGCACCATGCTTTTATATCTATCTAACGTTTTATTTGAATATTAGCAACATACAGGATACACAGTGCTGATGATTCCCAAAAAGGATGAAATGGTACTATTCACTGTTTCCTGTCCATTTGATTTTAACGACAGATAGATAACTTTCTTATGAATATTACAGTTTTGACAACTTAATATTAATTATATACCAAGGTAGAGAAGACATTTTGTATAGCCGAGCGTATTAAATACCGAGCTGCGTAGCAGCGAGGGATTTAAGAGTGCGAGGCTATAATAGTCTTCTCTACCGTAGTTTATATATTAGTTTTTTCACTACTAGCACTATTTAACTATTTTTATTCAAATAATAAAATAAATTATTAACAGAAATTATATTTCTTGCAATTTCATAAAAATCAAGTAGCCTTGATCAATGACATTTGCTCAAATAAATACTTTGAACTGACTTTTAAAAGATGATTTTTTTTATATTTTTTCATATTATTTAGCTAATTATTGATTGTATTAATTGGTAATAATTATAATTAATTATATTTAATAAATAGAAAGTTATTTAAAGCTATAGTAAGTATAGTAAGCCGGTGGTTCCCTCTACTACTAGCCCACACAAGTCTTGGACTTAGGGGATGCTTAATTAAGTAGAATAGTACGAGGTTAAAAACAAATATAAAAACAAACATATTTTCTTGGGTTTAATTAGTAAAAATTGCACAAAGAACTGAAATATCTAAAGTGACAGAAATCAATTGTTTATAAAATTTTCTCCTACTACAAGAGAAAAAATTATTATTGCTATAGGTGAAGAAAATTGATTTCACAGTCTGAAGACATGATAAATAATGGTATGTTCTAAAGCTAGTAGTCAAAAAAAATTATTTTTTGTCTTTTTTTTGTAAAAAACACTCAAATAGAAAAAATAATATAAAATAATTGTTTTATTATACTACTTCCGCACTTATCCATTAAGACCATCTAGTCATTTTCTAAATATTTGGATTAGAAATGGCATTTTTTTTTGTATAGATGACTTTAATTTTTTAATAATTTAAATCCACTACTTATTTCATTAACTCTAACTCCAATTTTAAATAAGTTAAATATAATAAGATACTCCGATGATATTAAAAAAAGGAAAAAAGAACTAAATGAGAAAAAGGTGTCTCTTACACAATGAAGGAAACACAAAGGCAGCAGCATTTGAAGAACACAGCAGCGCCCCGCTGTAGTATGCCCCATACTACAAAGGGATTTTTTAATATGCACTTGTCTGATGGGGTGTCAGTTGTGCTTAGTAAATATAAAAATTGGTTCACTCAACGTGATTTCTTTTTCCAAGTACTGTATAGCTATCAATATTGAATTTTCGAGCACCAACTAGACTTTTTCGAGAGTTAATTAAAATCAGGTCTGTGTATTTACACAGATGTATAATAAGGTTAATCATTTTTTATTTCATACAATATACAGGGTGTCCGGAGGTGATGAGCAAACAACTCGGAGAGTGATTATACATTAGAAAATATGACAAAAAGGTCCTATAAAAATATATCTATAAATGCGTCGTTAGAGAGCCAAGTCCATTTGAAAGTGGCTAAAAAATTCGGTTTTTATTTAATAACTCAGGAACTCTTTAAGATATAGCAATGAGGCTTCCAGGTAAGTACCGGATCAAGGATTACACCCAAAAATCTTACACTTGCAGCCCCCTCAAAACCCATTGAATCCTCCAAGGTAAAAAAAATCGCTCACTTTTATTTTCATTAAGTGCATAGACAAAGAACATAGATGAGCTGTCATCTCAAGGTTATATACAAATTTACGAGTCCTCCATTTTGATCGGAAGTTAGGTCAGAAATCAGCCGGGAAATTTAAATTAGTGGGTAAAATGTAAATAAATAAACGACATAACCTTACTTTTTAATGTTTTCTTATGTTATATTAAAAAAAAATCAAACTTACCTAAAAAATATGATACTGCTGTCTGCAGGAGCAGTCGTTTTATGTTTCTACAACTTTTTATAAAACACGTCATTGCAAAGACTTCACTAGTTCTTTGAAAAAGCACTAAAATATACAAAAAACACAGAAAGACTTTAAAAGTTCAACAACGCTATTATATAGTCTATAATAAAATAAAATGTTCACTCTTCTAGCACAAAACACCAAACGCGTAGAAAAAATAACAGAAAAACCTCGAAAACAAACTCAAAACATACATAAATTAGGTTATGTTAACCTGTTGCACGAATATGATATAGAGGTGTGTGCGAAGAATTATATTTTTATATTTAAGTTACTGGTAAAAATAAATAAATATCTGTGTAGAATAACATATTGATTTAGTTTTTACATATATAACAAACTGTTGCAACAAAACAACGACAAAAATAAACTTTTACTGACTACTGAAGTGAAATGAAAAGACACATCTCTAACAAAGAAAATATTCCTATCTAACGCAACACAGTGTTACCAACATAAAATATATATTTTTTTACTTTATGTTGGACAATTGGAATCAAAATGGAGGACGCATTTAGTCGGGACGCAGAAGTATGCGCAGACGGTCAAAAATTAATCTATTTGTTTATTTTGTCTATGATTAAGTGAAAGGCCATTACAGGCAAACCAATTTGCAGCAATCGATTGTGTTAACACAACCCAGTCCTGTACTTGGTTTAAGTCTTTCCCCTTTACTGTAATGGTAGTGTCGTCAGCGAAATGAATGCAATCAGCATCTTGTGAGTAAAGTAAAAGATATCTTTGTCCCAAAAATTTACTTTAGGTTCATTGATGTAAGCAATTTTTATACATTACACATGTGGAACATGGGAGGCATGGTGTAGTGGCTAGCGCGTATGCATGGCAAGTCTACTATCGTGAGTTCGATTCTCACTGGCGCCGATTTGCCTTTTTCAGTTAATTAATAATTGAAATTTGGCGAAGGCGATAAGTGAAACTGACACTCCCTAGAAACTGGTTCGAAAGTCAGTATAAGCCAGTGGTTCCCTCTACTACTAGCCCACACAAGTCCTGGACTTAGGGGATGCTTAATTAAGTAGAATAGTACGAGGTTAAACAAACATGTAATATCAGCGAAAATATACCTCTACATATAATATTATAATAAGGGGTTGAGGTAAATTTAATTACTTTCCCATACATAACAATATTAAAATATTTACCTTAGATATAAATCGACTTACTATTAATATAGAAAATATTAATTAACTCCATATTGACAGAAAATTATCTGATTGCAATATATTAAATGTAAATAAGAGATACAGAAATATTAATAAAATTTTCACTTATAAATCATATTAAGTCGATAAGATAATACTTTATTAACAAAATTGTGTGAAAATGTAGATTAAGAGATGTTAGATTCAAATTAAAAATACACCATACATGTATAATGCTTTAGTCTCCATAGTATACCTACTCTTTACTTAAGGCGCCTTTTCACGGAGCAAATTGTACGCAAGTTTGGTGCTACGTAATTTTGTTGCAAGAATAATTCAGGCACTGCGCATGCCTTCAGGAAAATTTGATGCTATTTTCAAGCCATCAAATTATTAGAACAAGTTCTATTTTTCGATAATTTTCATGCAAGATTTATAGATATTTTCGTGGTAACAACCTGGAAAACAGTTACTAAATCGATTTCTTCTTACTAATATAGTACCAACTGGACATGTTAATAATTATTATTATTAATAATAGGCCGGTCTGTCTAACTAAAAAGCTTCATTAAAAAAGCAAATGCTAGGTAATTTTGTCAACAAATGCAGATACACGTCAAAATTGTCTGGTTGGCAGCATTGTTTAACTTGCAATATATAGCGTCAAACTTGCGTATAACTTGCTCCGTGAAAAGGCAAATGAATGTGTAATTGTCCTCATGCTATATCTGGCAGCAAACTTGCATAGCTCCAAACTTGCGTATAAATTGCTCCGTAAAAAGGCTCCTTTACACAGAAAGAGAGTTTCACTTTTTAATAGCACATTGTAAAAATAGTATATTACATAACTAGTGTGGAAAGGGACAAACCCCACGAGTGTATGAAATACACTTTCCAACGAGTTATATACACTATTTTTCCTACGACCCAGAAAAAATTTCTTATTTTAAAATTTTCTAATTTTTATTAATTTTTAAAAAAAGCAAAGCACAAAATAATTATAAAGATCATACAAATTTATATATTTAGGTATTTCAAACAGGAAATATGATTTTCATTTAGCTTTAGTTTTCTTGGTTTTATGTTTAATGGGTTGCCTATTCCTAAATAAATGCAAACTTGAGTTTACTTATTAAATTAGATTTCTGTGGTTATGCTGCCATATAAAACAGTAGTAGTAGTAGTAATGGTGGGGATGTCAAGCCTGGCAACTAGACCATATGGTCCTTTTTGCCTACCCCTGTGTTACTAGTTTTTCTACTCTAACGAGGATTTTAGTTGTTGTACCCCGGGACCTACAGTTTAGCGAGGAATCCGAACCTCGTTTTGTCGGCTTTTTTGGCTAAGTGAGCGGCTTTGATCCTTAAGTTTATTGGCTGCCAGTGCACTTGGACCGGCGCCAAACTGATTAAGGATCATTTTCGCTTGGAGCCATAGTACAGATCCTGGTTGCTTGGAAGTCCTTAAAGTGAGCTCTGCCACAGACCTGACAGCTACCTTGCTGCTTCCTCTCGGTGCGCCCGGGTAGTATCACAGGTCCGAGTGCTATGCGGCATTATCCACTGCAAACCTTTTTCTGTACTGTGTGCTTAGATCTTCGGCAGCACAAGCCGACGTGGTGGGGAAACGACGGTATATTATTTCTGTGAAAAAGTTGTTCCACAACCGAGGATTGAACCCCGGCCTCTCGAATACTAGATCGAGGCGTTCACCACTGAGCTACCGCAGCCCCATATAAAACAGTAAAATTGTACTGTTTTACATTTCATAAGAAAAATACTGTGTATTTTGATGTTTTTTATGTAATGTAAGGTAACTAAAGAAAAAAATTAAGTAATTTTTATAAGATCTAGGCTGTCTAGACTAGTCAGTACCTAATGGTCAAAATAGTAACGTTATAACTATAGTTTCAATTTTTGACATGAAAAACAGAAATATTTGGATTAAAACACTTAATAGTATATTAAAGTACTAGTTTCATAACATACGTTTTTAGCGCACGAGTCCAAGTTTAGAAAACGAGCCGCTTGTGGCGAGTTTTCTAAAGTACTAGTGCTCTAAAAACGGGTTATGAAACGAGTGCTTTATACAATTTTTTCTATTTTGCTTTAAAATTAAAAAAACTTACATTTAAATTGATGACTGATGTAGGGATTTTTGTTTTGGGCTGGTATTACAGTTTACACTATGTTGCACTAAGTTTAGAAAACGAGCCGCTTGTGGCGAGTTTTCTAATGTACTAGTGCTCTAAAAACGTGTTATGAAACGAGTGCTTTATACAATTTTTTCTATTTTGCTCTAAAATTTAAAAAACTTACATTTAAATTGATGACTGATGTAGGGATTTTTGTTTTGGCTTGGCATTACAGTTTACACTATGTTTAAAATTCTAAGAACAAATTATATTTTGATATATTTTACAGTCATCTCTTCTTTTTTCACTGCAATTAACCAGTCCACAATTTTAACACGGTAAAAAATAAACCAAACACAAAATTTTGTAAAAAATTAAACTTTAAATCGACATTGACATTTGCACGCAAAACGTCAAGAGATAGGCTTTTATATGTTGCCAACCCAACAGAAAAAAAAGTAGAGACCTCTTATGTGCCTATAAGAACACGCAAAATGCGTGTGATTATGAGCTTATAAGAGTCGTAAAATAGAAAAAATAAAATTAAGGGAGGTCTTGGCTAGCATTATGTATTTATAGAGGCGGTAAGTCTCAGTAACACTACAGTGTTAAGAAGCTTTGCGGAGTTGTCAGGGGGTTGTCAGAACTGCCAAAATTGCGTTACGTATTTAAAGTATGACCCCAAATCTGCGAAGAGTAAAAAAAATCCGGTTAAAATAACACATATGTTGCAGGTGTATAACAAATGTACCTGTGAATGGGACATTGCGGGAAAAAATTTAATTAAATCTGGCTTGTATAAACAACTTTATCACGGTATTTGTTTACTGGCTTAATCTTGACAGAACACACGGTATTTTTTATTTTCACTTTGAACAGCATTTTCCTTTTGTAGTACAGTTGGACCCACAAAATAATGCAAGTTTTAAATATGCCAAAATGTCAATTTTATTAATTATTTTATAGTTTAAGTAACATTTTAAGAAAGATGTTACTGGATAATTAGTCTAGCGACAAAAGCCAAGTAGTAAGAAGAAGAAGAAGAAAGAGGTTAGAATAATTTGACATATTGTCAGTTTTTCTATAAGTTTATTAGTAGTCCCTAATAAGTTAATACAGATAATGCGTGAATGCGAATATAACTGCTGTTATATGAAGCTGGAAGAAATATAAAACTAGAAAAGATAAAGGTTATTGATCCGCAGAAGCAAGAAGTCTCACCAGGATAAAACTAGCAAAGATAAAGGTAGTAATGTACCATCATTTTCATAGAAAACGCTCACATCACAGAACCCTGAGGTACCCCAACATTTTAAATTTTTAGTTGTGGTATATGTACTTTACTAAGATTGACACTGACATTTTCCGTAATAATTAAGTAAGGTTAAAGTACAGTCTATATTATATAGTGCAAGACCTATAACTGTCTTTAAGCATATATGCTTATAAGCAAAAAGGTTAACAAATTTTATTATAAATGATATTTATACAGTATGTCTCCAGATAGAGTTACAAAGAGGAATTTATTTTTTATTTTTGATTTGATCTCAAAAAAAGTCACTCTTTATAACTTGCCCTGCTTGATTTTAAACTCCCAAAAAATCTTCTTTGTAATTCTAACAGTTGTTTTGTGTAATTTGGTGTAATTTTTGCGTGCCAAGCCTCAATGATGTAATGTCGTAATTCTTCAGCATTATGACCCAGGAAAGTTAGTTTCTTCCCTCGCTCTGACTCCGGTATGGAAAGGGTTTTCCCGCAGATAATTCATTAATTGCATATCTTCTTCTGCACTACTCATTCTACTTCGACCAGAACCCCGCTTTCTGCTAATCTGTCCAGTTTCCTCAAGTTTTTTCTTTGCTCGCATTATAGTGCTGTTTGCAACATTTAATTCAGTGGCTATTTCACGTACACTTATCCCGTTATTTATGCTTGCTGTTATAATACATTTTTGATAATTTGTAAGCTGCGGCATAACTAATGTGAATTATTTTGACAAGTAATGTCATAATAATATTTGACAAGTAAATGTCAAAGAGACCTTGATAAAGTT
Source organism: Brachypterus glaber (assembly GCA_958510825.1). Taxonomy (NCBI): domain Eukaryota; kingdom Metazoa; phylum Arthropoda; class Insecta; order Coleoptera; family Kateretidae; genus Brachypterus; species Brachypterus glaber. Next base: position 94,823,906 of record OY294045.1, on the reverse strand, counting down.
CAATATAATCTGTAACATTTTTAGGTGTTTATTATTATTCTTTGCTCGCATTATAGTGCTGTTTGCAACATTTAATTCAGTGGCTATTTCACGTACACTTATCCCGTCATTTATGCTTGCTGTTATAATACATTTTTGATAATTTGTAAGCTGCGGCATAACTAATGTGAATTATTTTGACAAGTAATGTCATAATAATATTTGACAAATAAATGTCAAAGAGACCTTGATAAAGTTCAATATAATCTGTAACATTTTTATTTGTTTATTATTTTTCTTTGCTCGCATTATAGTGCTGTTTGCAACATTTAATTCAGTGGCTATTTCACGTACACTTATCCCGTCATTTATGCTTGCTGTTATAATACATTTTTGATAATTTGTAAGCTGCGGCATAACTAATGTGGATTATTTTGACAAGTAATGTCATAATAGTATTTGACAAGTAAATGTCAAAGAGACCTTGATAATGTTCAATATAATCTGTAACATTTTTAGGTGTTTATTATTATTCTTTGCTCGCATTATAGTGCTGTTTGCAACATTTAATTCAGTGGCTATTTCACGTACACTTATCCCGTCATTTATTCTTGCTGTTATAATACATTTTTGATAATTTGTAAGCTGCGGCATAACTAATGTGAATTATTTTGACAAGTAATGTCATAATAATATTGGACAAATAAATGTCAAAGAGACCTTGATAAAGTTCAATATAATCTGTAACATTTTTATGTGTTTATTATTATTCTTTGCTCGCATTATAGTGCTGTTTGCAACATTTAATTCAGTGGCTATTTCACGTACACTTATCCCGTCATTTATGCTTGCTGTTATAATACATTTTTGATAATTTGTAAGCTGCGGCATAACTAATGTGGATTATTTTGACAAGTAATGTCATAATAATATTTGACAAGTAAATGTCAAAGAGACCTTGATAAAGTTCAATATAATCTGTAACATTTTTAGGTGTTTATTATTATTCTTTGCTCGCATTATAGTGCTGTTTGCAACATTTAATTCAGTGGCTATTTCACGTACACTTATCCCGTCATTTATGCTTGCTGTTATAATACATTTTTGATAATTTGTAAGCTGCGGCATAACTAATGTGGATTATTTTGACAAGTAATGTCATAATAATATTTGACAAGTAAATGTCAAAGAGACCTTGATAAAGTTCAATATAATCTGTAACATTTTTAGGTGTTTATTATTATTCTTTGCTCGCATTATAGTGCTGTTTGCAACATTTAATTCAGTGGCTATTTCACGTACACTTATCCCGTCATTTATGCTTGCTGTTATAATACATTTTTGATAATTTGTAAGCTGCGGCATAACTAATGTGGATTATTTTGACAAGTAATGTCATAATAATATTTGACAAGTAAATGTCAAAGAGACCTTGATAAAGTTCAATATAATCTGTAACATTTTTAGGTGTTTATTATTATTCTTTGCTCGCATTATAGTGCTGTTTGCAACATTTAATTCAGTGGCTATTTCACGTACACTTATCCCGTCATTTATGCTTGCTGTTATAATACATTTTTGATAATTTGTAAGCTGCGGCATAACTAATGTGAATTATTTTGACAAGTAATGTCATAATAATATTTGACAAGTAAATGTCAAAGAGACCTTGATAAAGTTCAATATAATCTGTAACATTTTTAGGTGTTTATTATTATTCTTTGCTCGCATTATAGTGCTGTTTGCAACATTTAATTCAGTGGCTATTTCACGTACACTTATCCCGTCATTTATGCTTGCTGTTATAATACATTTTTGATAATTTGTAAGCTGCGGCATAACTAATGTGAATTATTTTGACAAGTAATGTCATAATAATATTTGACAAATAAATGTCAAAGAGACCTTGATAAAGTTCAATATAATCTGTAACATTTTTATTTGTTTATTATTATTCTTTGCTCGCATTATAGTGCTGTTTGCAACATTTAATTCAGTGGCTATTTCACGTACACTTATCCCGTCATTTATGCTTGCTGTTATAATACATTTTTGATAATTTGTAAGCTGCGGCATAACTAATGTGGATTATTTTGACAAGTAATGTCATAATAGTATTTGACAAGTAAATGTCAAAGAGACCTTGATAAAGTTCAATATAATCTGTAACATTTTTAGGTGTTTATTATTATTCTTTGCTCGCATTATAGTGCTGTTTGCAACATTTAATTCAGTGGCTATTTCACGTACACTTATCCCGTCATTTATGCTTGCTGTTATAATACATTTTTGATAATTTGTAAGCTGCGGCATAACTAATGTGGATTATTTTGACAAGTAATGTCATAATAGTATTTGACAAGTAAATGTCAAAGAGACCTTGATAAAGTTCAATATAATCTGTAACATTTTTAGGTGTTTATTATTATTCTTTGCTCGCATTATAGTGCTGTTTGCAACATTTAATTCAGTGGCTATTTCACGTACACTTATCCCGTCATTTATTCTTGCTGTTATAATACATTTTTGATAATTTGTAAGCTGCGGCATAACTAATGTGAATTATTTTGACAAGTAATGTCATAATAATATTTGACAAATAAATGTCAAAGAGACCTTGATAAAGTTCAATATAATCTGTAACATTTTTATGTGTTTATTATTATTCTTTGCTCGCATTATAGTGCTGTTTGCAACATTTAATTCAGTGGCTATTTCACGTACACTTATCCCGTCATTTATGCTTGCTGTTATAATACATTTTTGATAATTTGTAAGCTGCGGCATAACTAATGTGGATTATTTTGACAAGTAATGTCATAATAATATTTGACAAGTAAATGTCAAAGAGACCTTGATAAAGTTCAATATAATCTGTAACATTTTTAGGTGTAAGCGTTTATTATGAAAACAAGATAGATAGTTGTGTAAAATTTACTTAATTATTTAAGAGAACACCCTTTACGAGACGCGGTGCAGGCTATAAACGATAAAAATTTTGCTGGGTCCCAACCACCGGCTGCCGACGCATCGATAATTCCGAGATTGAAAATTTTTATGCAGAAAAAAAAACCTTTTTTAAGCGAAAATCATAATTTTTATAAATTATATATTTCATTACTAAGGAGTTCAAAGTTTTATTTTCCATAAGATTTACTAAATATTGTGTTTAAATGTTTTATATGATTAAATATTCTAAATGTATTTTTAGTTTACTATTTGTTAAGTATATCTGGACCCCCGAGGTAAACGACACCACGTCACAAAAACGTAATTTTTTAGGAGAGCAAGTTTTCGATTCTTTTTTAACATTAAATACATCTTATAGGGGCTCTACATTATTTAAAAAAAAAAAGAAGGAATATTAACATAAAAATAACCATCTTGGAGAGACTTCTTGCTTCTGCAGATCAAGAACCTTTATATTTGCTAGTTTTCTATTGCTTGCAGCTTCATATAACAGCAGTTACTGTTATTTAATATTATTCGCATTCACGCATTATCTGTAATAACTTATTAGAGACTGCTAATAAACTTAAAGGAAAACTGATAATATGTCAAATTATTCTAACCTCTTTCTTAAAATCTTACTTAAACTATAAAATAATGTTTTAGATTTTAAGCTTTCACGGCCATTAAGATATAAAGAACTTTCACTTTCGGGTTTAGACCGTGTTAATGGATTTTCACTTTCCGACGTTTCGTCTCTTACTACTAGAGACATCTTCAGGGATCCCCATTATCACCCCCTGCGGCCAATGCTTTCATGGAATACTTCGAGAAAAAAGCTATTGAGTCATTTCCATTAAAACCTAAAATTTGGCGCAGATACGTAGACGATGTCTATGCTATTTGGCCCCATGGCATGGAAAGCCTTCAAGGTTTTCTGAATCACCTCAATTCCCAACATAAATCTATACGGTTTACGATGGAAATTGAGAACAACGGATCACTTCCCTTTTTGGACGTTTTGGTTTACAAAACGGAAAATGGCTCAATAGGACACTCGGTATACAGGAAGAAAACCCACACTGACAGATACCTAAACGCATTTTCACATCATCATCCCTCTCAAAAACGCTCGGTAGTTAATTCACTTGTTCATAGGGCTTTCATGATTTCAGACAAGAATTCCCTAGACACAGAACTCCTTAAACTAACCAAAGCCTTGACCATGAACGGTTATACCAAAAAAGACATTAATAAGACCATATACAAATACAGAAATCCCAGACCCAAACAACAGGACAATAGTGACAATGACAGACAGACACAAGTTATACTTCCCTATGTAAGCGGTATCACGGATAAAATAGGTAAACTTTTGAAGAAGTCAAATATTAAGCCTATATTTCGGTCCAACCAAAAATTAGGTCAATGTTTGACTTCAACAAAAGACAAAATACCCCTGAGTTCAGAAGGCGTATATAAAATACCCTGCTCCTGTGGTACGGTTTACATAGGTGAAACTAAGAGAAAAATTTCTACAAGACTTCAAGAGCATGAGCGCAATATAAGAAAGAAACAAATTTCCTTATCGGCAGTAGCCGAACATGTACATGAAACAGGTCATAAAATCAATTTGTCTGAAACAAAACAAATATTAACAGAAAACAGAAAAATGCCAAGGAAGATACGGGAATCGATAGAAATCATCAAGCATCCTAACAATATCAATCGGGACACTGGTTACCACTTACCTGCAATATGGAAGTCTTTGATAGGAAAAACCTCGTCACGGGTGAATAACCACAACTCGTCATAAATAGTGACACAAGTTGATTCGAAACTTAGTTTTCAGATTAATCCCTGAAGATGTCTCTAGTAGTAAGAGACGAAACGTCGGAAAGTGAAAATCCATTAACACGGTCTAAACCCGAAAGTGAAAGTTCTTTATATAAAATAATGAATAAAATTGACATTTTGGCATATTTAAAACTTCATTTTTTGTGGGTCCAACTGTACTACACCTTTTCAAGTTGTAAATTGATATTCAGAATTTCAAGTAAAATTTCAGAAAGTATAAATTGTAATTCAGATTTGCAAGTTATATTTCAGAAAGTGTAAATTGTAATTCAGATTTGCAAGTTATATTTCAGAAAGTGTAAATTTTAATTCAGATTTTTAACTTATATTTCAGAAAGTGTAAATTGTAATTCAGATTTACAATTTATATTTCAGAAAGTATAAATTAAATTTCAGAAAGTGTAAATTATATTTCAGAAAGCGTAAGTTGAAATTCAGAAAGTGTAAATTATATTTCAGAAATTATAACTTTATATTATTATTACAGAGTAAATTGTATTTCAGAAAGTGTAAATTGTATTTCAGAAAGTGTAAATTAAATTTATTTGTTAATTTATAATTTATACGTATGTAATATAATGAAGTGACCTAGCCATTTAGAAACTAATTTTGTTAAATGTTTAATTTTATGTAAAAAATACATTTTTTTTAATTTCAATTTATTGCTGTTCAATATTTAGTACCGAATATATGTATAATACATAACTACTACTTTTTTTAAATTTTGTTGAATAAAATAATACGTTCCGAAATAAAAATTATGATTTCTGATTTACAAATTACCGTTTCCTAAAATTAATTTACACTTTCTGAAATTGAATTTACAGATACAAATTTAAATAAAATAACACATTCTGAAAATTAATTTCTACTTTCTGAAATATAATTTACACTTTCTGAATTTTAACTTACGCTTTCTGAAATATATATTACAAATCTGAATTTCAATTTATACTTTCTGAAATATAACTTGCAAATCTGAATTACAATTTACACTTTCTGAAATATACTTTAAAAATCTGAATTACAATTTATACTTTCTGAAATTTATTTTAAAAATCTGAATATAAAATTACACTGTCTGAAATTAATATCACACTTTTTGATTTACAACTTGAAAAGGTGTAGTAAGTAATACCCGTAAAAAGTTAAATATTTTAAGATACCTATTTAAAAAATTGGTTAAGAACATTAAAAACAAAAAGAAAACAAACTGTTAAGATATATAATGCTTTTCATTCTATAGTATACAGGGTGTCCCAAAAGCAGAATCAAACGAAAAGGGTGAAGCAGGTCATTTCAAATCAAAATAACCATATATGTTATTATCCAATTGTTGATGATTTAAAAGTTATTTCTGGTTTGGACTTTTTCCTTAAACTCGCCAAGTTCGCTCACTAAAATAAAAATAATAAAAAATATATGACTTCTTTGGTAATTATTTTTTTTTATATATCGATCGAGTAGAATGAAAAGCTCGGATATTTTTTTGACATATTGAATTTTTAAACTGACATTGAATGTGAACGTCAATATTTTTATACTATAGGGGAGATGAGATCACAGATAATTTTTTAATTACCGATAAATAAAAGCAAAACCAAGGTAGCTTCTTTAACGAATATTATATCTAAACTTTATTAAGCAAAGGCAATGTTTAAAATCATTGAATTTTTGCCCGTCCAATAAAAGTTAATTGAAATAATATAGTTATTTTTGTCCTAAAATAATTGTAAAAAATACTTATTTCGCCGAAAACAATCGGGAATATTTTTAAAATATGCTATTGCGTAATATAGGGTAGGGTGATCATTCGAAAATAATCCACACCAAATAAGATTTTCATCCAAAAACTTTCCCAACCCGCGGGCCCGATAATCACCAAAAAAAAAAATTGAATCGGGAAATTTATAGTTTAAGTTGTGTACCGACAGACCTACAGACAGATTTTTTTACTTAAATGTGTTTTTACATATAAAGCCATAAAACGCAAAAATAGGCAATATAAAACATGATTTTTTTACCAATCCAAGGACTGCTTTCCAGCTACTTCTCGGACAGTAGGTATTCCGAGATTTTGGTGGAAAGCAAAATGTAAAGCAAATACTGACAAAATTTTAAGTATATATTTATTTTTGAAAAATAGGGCTTACAAGAAAAAAATATGCACATGGTGATATAATCTCCCCTACATTTTTAAGTTTTGACAAAGACATTTAATGTCAGTGACAAATTTATTGAAAACCGATATACGAGCTTTTCATTCTACGCAATCGATATGATACTCAAACGTGTACCCTTCCAACAAAATAATATACCTACTTGAAATGTGTCCTGTCTCATTATAATATAAAATAAAACAACGGAGAGTATTCTTTGAGACTTCTTCCGAATTTAAAAATTAAAAAAGCAAACTGAATAGCATTTAGTGCTCTTCTTTTTTGGGATATTAACTCATCAAAATGAGCAGCAAAAAATTCCATCTTTTTTGTTTTGAACCAACCTAATATACATTCCCCAACAGCCCAATTTGCTTCTAAGAATATTCTAAGAAGGAAAGAATATTCTTAGAAATATTTAAGAATATTCTTAGAACATTTGTTCTGTCAGGGTTGTATTAAACAAAACGTTTTTTTACTAAATTATCAGTATTTAGTACAAAAATTATGGCTATAATTATAACAGTTTTTCATTGAAAAACTTTTGGTACTATTTGATTAAATTGGCTAACACCGTTTAAAAGGAAATTTCACTTATGGGCCTCAAAAATATAACTAAATGTCTCCATTATATATTTTGCTCATATTCCCATGAATATTGACTAAGAAAAATACCACATATCCATCAACTGGTTGGTAATCCACTGCTTACTTTTCGCTACTATTACAAAATCTTATTTACCGAGGACGTGCGTTCCTAGTCTGCCGGCTAACTTTTATATTCATAACTTAGGTTATTAATCGCCAGGACAATAGCTCGTAGACTCCTGGGTGGCTACGCACAGTGGGCTTGAATACATTTGAAAATAGTACATTTGAAAATAGGGTGTTCCGTGAGGAAAGGGAAATATTTTAAGGATGTATTCTAGAGGTCAAAATAAGAAAAAAGTTCTCATAAACAAATGTCCAAAAACGACTCGTAAGGGAGCTACGCCCCTTCAAAGGGGTCCCAAAATTTCGATTTTTTATTAATAACTTCGGAACCCTTTGTGTTAAAGCATCGAGGTTTAGCACGTGATCTATGCTTTATAAAGCCTATCAGCCAATGGTATTTGCATGTAGTTACTTTAACCAGGGGCGTCCGTAATGGGGGGTCTTATCACTTTTTTGCCCAAAACTTCTTCTGCTCAACTTTTTTGTGGGTTTATTTTTAGAATATTATAACCAAGGTAAAAACACATAAAAAAGGTACTCTTGTTGTAATACCATAGGATTAACTGTTTTCGAAAAAAATACAGAATTTTAATTTTTGCAGTGTGATTCTACATCAAAAGCTAAGAAAAAAAGTTTTATACATGTAGGTTCAAAAATCGATTTTAAAGGTACCATCACCCTTCAAAAATTTTGGAGACCATAACTCCCTTATCATTGATTTTTGGAATTACCTGTATACAAACTTTTTTTCTTAGTTTGTGGTGTACAGTTAACCTACACCATTGAAATTTTGGTTTTCAACAATTTGGTGTTTAATTTTTGGTTCTTGAAACTTGTAATTTTGCCTTTAATTGTATTTTTCTCGAAAACGGTTAATCCTAAAGTATTTTAGCAAGAGTACCTTTTTAATGTGTTTTTACCTAAAGAATACTATTCCAATAATAAACCCACAAAAAACTTTAACGGAAAAAAGTTTGGGGCCAAAAAGTGATTAGACCCCTCTTGTCGCACGCCCCTGGTTTAAGTGACTACATGCAAATACCATTGGCTAATAGGCCTTATTAAGAATAGATCACATGCAAAACCTTGTTGCTATAACACAAAGGGTTCCTAAGTTATTAATTAAAAATTAAATTTTTGGTACCCCATTTGAAGGGGCGTAGCTCCCTTATGAGCCGTTTGTGGACTTATGTTTATGGGAACTTTTTTTCTTATTTTGACCTATACAGCATATTCTTTAAATATTTCCCTTTCCTCACGGAACACCCTGTATATTCAGTAACAAGTTTGGAATAACTCATATTCTACATGAGTGGAAATTTTGACTCTGGTAACTGTGAAGGTTCCACGAGTATTTTGACGAAATTTTTCTTGTTTAAAAAGTTATTTATGTATATACTTTAAAAAATATGCATAAAAAAATAATAAAATTATAACATTTTAAGGGGCGATTCTACATCATAAAATATGACAAAAAGTTCCTATAAATACATGTCTAAAAATACGTCGTAAGGGAGATAAGCCCCTTTGAATGTGGCTAAAATATTCGGTTTTTATTTAATAACTCAGGAACCCTTTAAGATACAGCAAGGAGGTTTTGCATATGAATTAATCTTAATAACGCCCATCTTGGTATGTTATTTTTATGTACTTATTTTAACCAGGGGTGTGCGAAACGGGGGGGGGGCTTATCAGTTTTTTGCCCCAAACTTTTTTACTTGTATCTTTTTTTTATTTTTTGTAAAAAATATAGATTCCTTGAGTAAAAATACATAAAAAATGTCAGATAGTGTAACACTGTAGGACCGTTTAAAAAAAATGGAATTAAGAGGAAGTTACATTCTGTGCCACCAAAAATGTTACTTTTTAAGAGGCTATTAGTAATAGGAGTAATAGCCTATTACTTCTTTAATATTAAATTTAGTTTTTCGGTAAAGAATACTTTTTCGTTCAGTTTTTATTGTAGAATCGTCCTGCAGAATTAAAATTTTATTGGTGCTTGTTTTGTATACTTTAAAATATAAAAAAAAAACTTTAAACGCGTTTTTCTCAAAATTCCATTTTTCAAAACGGTTCCAGCGATAAAAAAGAACTATTTAACATATTGACTTAAATATTTCGGTTTTTTTGTCCAAAATCATGTTGGCGAGTTCGCTGGTGTAAAAATTTTTTTTAAAGGCTTGTAATTTATTTTTTAGTCCTTCTTTTTTACCCCTTTTTGATCGGAAATATTGCATTTTTTGTTTTTTTCACTAAAATACCCGTGGTATTTTTGTTTTTTGGAAATTTGACTTATGTCTACACTAGCGAACTATTGGATGTTATTTTTAACAAGACTGTTTTTGATTTTTATGTTTCGGACCAGCTATCGCTGGAACCGTTTGCCATGTTATTTTTGAGGTGTCTAACTTCAGCGCGCGCTGCACATTTTTGACGGTAAAAAAAAACAATTTTTTTTGTGAACTCTAAGAGTTGTCTAATACTTTGTAAAAAGTTTTGTACATAAAAAAAATCCAAAAATCGTCAATTTGTTGCCTCAAAAATCAGAACAACCCCTTAAAATCCAAAGCGGTACAAAAAAAATTAGCGATAACGGCTACTTTATATGATGTGTATTCTTTATAAATTAAATTTAAAACAAAATGAAAAATGCAAGTGGGTAGTTTCCTAAGTTTATATTCGTTCGGAAAAACAAAGTCTATTAGTATTACTATTACTAGTATATTAAAAAAAAAATATTGTTTTAAAGTTATACCTATAAATTTTAATCATCTTGCCCACTGTGCTGCGTAGTCGTGTATGCGGACCCAGGGTGGCCGTATTAAATCTACAGGAGGCATTTTCGCACAACGTGGGCTCTGCGCTCGGCACACTTCGATCTTTTCATCACTAATCCGTCCATCAACAGGATGCGCCAAAGCCCTAAGGATTAGTCCCGTGAAATATGTGTTTAAATCAAGTTTTTATGCTCATCCTAAATCTTTAGCTTGAAGAGTATATAATAATACACAATGCATATTATGTCATTTGCTCATGTTGGGCCAGCGAGGGGCCCGTGGTGAACTTTAGGTGGGGCCAGGGCCGCCTCTGCGGCCCAAAAGTAATAAAGTATCAGTTTTTTGTCTTAAACATTTTTCTGTGTATTTTTTTAAATTTTATTTTTGGAATATGATTTCTCAGGTCAAAATATCATACACAAAAAATGTACTCTTGTTGTAATATTGTAGGATTAACCGCTTTCGAGAAATATTCATTTGAAGATGAAATTTCACGGTTTGAGGACGAAAAATAAAATACTAAAAATTTTAAAACCAAAATTTCAATGATGTTTTTGAGATGTTGGTAATTTTAAAAAAAATACCAAAATTAAGTAGAATAGTACGAGGTTAAACAAAAATGTAAATGTAAAAATCTAAAAAAATGTCGTATAGGACCTTGTCACTCTGACCTGATGAGTCATATGAGTATTTATTTAGGCTACATTTTTGTGAAAAACACTTATTGCATTGTATGAGGTTTTATTACTCTATGTATAGACATGTGCCGAACTAAGTTAGATCTGTACGAAAAACACTTATTGCATTGTGAGCATATATGAGGTTTTACTCCTGTGTGTATAGTCATGTGAGTATTTAGGCTATATTTTTATGAAAAACACTTATTGCATTGTATGAGGTTTTATTTCTCTATGTATAGATATGTGCCGAACTAAGTTAGATCTGGTCGAAAAACACTTATTGCATTGAGGGCCACTTGCACCAATGATGGTTTAACTTTAAACTTGGATTAAATTGACGGCCGACCAATCAGAACGCAGCATTTTTAACCTAAACTCGGTTTAGGTAAGATAATCCCATACCAAAAGTTGGTGCAAGTGGCCCTGAGAGCATTTATGAGGTTTTACTCCTGTGTGTATAGTCATATGAGTATTTAGGTTATATATTCGTGAAAAACACTTATTGCATTGTGAACATTTATAAGTTTTGTTTCTAAATGTATAAACATGTGACTACGTAAGTTAGACCTGTCTGAAAAACACTTATTGCATTCAGAGCATTTATGAGGTTTTACTTTTGTGTGTACAGTCATATGAGTATTTAGGTTATATATTCGTGAAAAACACTTATTGCATTGTGAACATTTATAAGTTTTGTTTCTAAATGTATAAACATGTGACTACGTAAGTTAGACCTGTCTGAAAAACACTTATTGCATTCAGAGCATTTATGAGGTTTTACTTTTGTGTGTACAGTCATATGAGTATTTAGGTTATATATTCGTGAAAAACACTTATTGCATTGTGAACATTTATAAGGTTTTGTTTCTAAATGTATAAACATGTGACTACATAAGTTAGACCTGTCTGAAAAACACTTATTGCATTCAGAGCATTTATGAGGTTTTACTCCTGTGTGTACAGCCATGTGAGTGTTTAGGCTAAATTTTTGAGAATAACGCTTATTGCATTTTGGACATTTATGAGGTTTTATTTCTAAATGTGTAACCTTGTGACTACGTAAGTTAGACCTGTCTGAAAAACACTTATTGCATTGTGAGCATTTATGAGGTTTTACTCCTGTGTGTTTAGTCATGTGAGTATTTAGGCTATATTTTTGTGAAAAACACTTATTGCATTGTATGAGGTTTTATTTCTTTATGTATAGACATGTGCCGAACTAAGTTAGATCTGGTCGAAAAACACTTATTGCATTGAGAGCATTTATGAGGTTTTACTTTTGTGTGTACAGTCATATGAGTATTTAGGTTATATATTCGTGAAAAACACTTATCGCATTGTGAACATTTATAAGGTTTTGTTTCTAAATGTATAAACATGTGACTACGTAAGTTAGACCTGTCTGAAAAACACTTATTGCATTCAGAGCATTTATGAGGTTTTACTCCTGTGTGTACAGCCATGTGAGTGTTTAGGCTAAATTTTTGAGAATAACGCTTATTGCATTTTGGACATTTATGAGGTTTTTTTTCTAAATGTGTAACCTTGTGACTACGTAAGTTAGACCTGTCTGAAAAACACTTATTGCATTGTGAGCATTTATGAGGTTTTACTCCTGTGTGTATAGTCATGTGAGTATTTAGGCTATATTTTTGTGAAAAACACTTATTGCATTGTGCACATTTATAGCGTTTTATTCCTGCATGTAAAGCCATGTGACTATGTAAGTTAGATTTGGTTGAATAACACTTATTACACTCTGAACATTTGAATAGATTTTGGCCACAGTGAACTGCTATAATATGAGCTTTTAATCTGCATTTTTTTGTAAAAAATTTATTACAATGTGCGCATTGGAATACTTTGTCTGTAGTATGTGTCTTAATGTGATCTTCTAAACTTGACCTGACTTTTTCATTTTTTATATCATGTTCCTCAATATCAACTTTAAACTCTTCATAAACCTCATTTAATTTTTTTATCTGGATTAAATCTGATTTATGATTTCTACATGTATCACTTATTACTTCTTGTTGAATAAACTCCTCTATTTCAATCTTTTTATCTTCATTTGTATGTAACAAATCTTTTTCATCAGTTAAGTCTTGTGTTTTTATTTGGACAATCTCGTTTTCAGTCATGTTTAGTAGTATTTAAATTTATCAGTAATAAACTTAATCACATTTTAATAATAACATTTTAAATATTATTACTATATATTTCAATTATATTGGTACGATTTTCTTCACAAATATACGATATATTCTTCTTCTTCTTCTTCTCTTTATTTTTGGCCTTTGCCTTTGTCAATTAGCCAGCTCGCTGCTCTCTCTTTAACTTCTGCAGATGGTTTGCCTGATTGGTACCATACCATCGCTTTCTTTTGGCCTGGTATACGATATATTGAATACTAAATTATTTATTTTTCATCTTAAGCTATTATATATTTGTATAAAATAGAAGGGATGCATATTTACATGGTGGTCTAGTAAATTAAGTAAAGATTAAGCAAACGATTAGCAAGAAATGACCTACAATAGATTAAAATTAATTTGAAAAATATCCAGATTTGTTTAAATGTAGGTATACACATTAATAACTTATAACACTGGAATATTATTAAAAAAGTATTAATATAAGAGCATCAATTTTTACATTTTAAGGGTATACAAGGAATTATCTACCTGAAACCAAAATCCAGGTTAACGATGCTCTGGGATCACGATTTCTTTTTTTCGGCTTTCTGATATTCGTAAGGATCGTTTTAAGATCCTAATAAAAAATCTACGAGCATGGTAATAATCTGATTCTAAGTTACGTTTTCTTGGGAACACTTTATACTTAATATTCCTCAAAGTTTTTTTTTATTCTGTGGTTTTTTTTTGTGAAAATTATTTTTTTCAGTTTTTGGTTGAAAGACGAAAAAAATTTAATTTTTTTTTCATAGCATTTTTTATTTTACAATTTTTTTATGAACATTATTTTTTTTTTAGTTTTTGGTCGAAAGATGAAATTTTTTTTTTTAAATAAGTTTTTTATCAAAATTGATTTTTTATTAGTTTTTATATCTTCAAGAAATTATTACTTATATTTAGTTTCTAATGAATAGCAATGCCAAAAAATTGTGGCACCACAACAAAAAATTTTTATTTTTATTTTTAATCCAGTGTAGTCCTAATCAAGTCAGGTCTCAATTAAGCCAATAAAATATTATGATATATTTAATGAATTATCAAGATTTATCAAAATTTACAGATTTCTGTAAAGATATGATTTTGTATGTATTATAATGTATTGGGATTTTAAAAAACACGCTTTTTTAAGAGTTTTAGGTCCTACTCATGTTGTGAAAATACCATAACAATAGCCTGTGCTAAATTTTAGTTCAATACAATAAAATAAGTGTCCGCCCCACTTTATTTGAAAATTAAAAAATTAATTTAAAGTGTCGGCAGGCGAGTATGACGGTCCCGCGAGAGCGGAATGACTATTACATACGTGTTGTAGACTATACTTTTTCTTCGACTGCAAATATGAAACACTGTATGGCTTTAAACTGCGGACAAGGTTAAAAACAATGTTTTTTTGTGAATCGACATTGTAAATGCAACAAAACACATATTTTTAAATAAAGTAATTAATGTTATTTAATAATTTTATCAAATCAGTACTTTAAAAAGATTTTTATTTAATTTTAGCACATATTTACAAATTACAATGCAAAAATTAAGGGTTATGTTAGATTGTTGTGACAGATATCAGGTTTAAATATTTAACAATAGATGGAGAATTTTTAATTTTTTGAACTAAATTGATAAAAAAATAGTCAAATATTAAGAAAAACTAATAAACTTTATGTAATTTTAATGCAAAATTTTAAATTGCATTAAAGTATTCAATATTTCATGGTAAAATAAATATATTTTTGCTAATTTTGCTACAGTTTTCTTTACTTTTATAAACAAGAGATAGCACTACATGTGCTCATTCTAACACTTGATACGGTATCTAAAAACACTTACTGCACTGAGAGCATTTATGAGGTTTTACTCCTGTGTGTACAGTCATGTGAGTATTTAGGCTATATTTTTTTGAAAAACACTTATTGCATTGTGAACATTTATAAGGTTTTAATACTGAATGTATGGCCATGTGAGTATGTAAGTTAGATCTGTCTGAAAAACACTTACTGCACTAATGGCATTTATGAGGTTTTACTCCTTTGTGTACAGTCATGTGAGTATTTAGGCTATATTTTTTTGAAAAACACTTTTTGCATTGTGAACATTTATAAGGTTTTATTACTGAATGTATGGCCATGTGAGTAAGTAAGTTATATCTGTCTGAAAAACACCTACTGCATTGAGACCATTCGTGAGGTTATACTCTTGTATGTACAGCTATGTGAGAATTTAGACTATATTTTCGTGAAAAACACTTATTATGTGAGTACGTAAGTTAGATCTGTCTGAGAAACACTTACTGCACTGAGAGCATTTATGAGGTTTTACTCCTGTGTGTACAGTCATGTGAGTATTTAGGCTATATTTTTTTGAAAAACACTTATTGCATTGTGAACATTTATAAGGTTTTATTACTGAATGTATGGCCATGTGAGTACGTAAGTTAGATCTGTCTGAAAAACACCTACTGCATTGAGACCATTCGTGAGGTTATACTCTTGTATGTACAGCTATGTGAGAATTTAGACTATATTTTCGTGAAAAACACTTATTACATTGTGAACATTTATAAGGTTTTATTACTGAATGTATAACCATGTGAGTACGTAAGTTAGATCTGTCTGAGAAACACTTATTGCACTGGGAGCATTTATGAGGTTTTACTCCTGTGTGTACAGTCATATGAGTATTTAGGCTATATTTTTTTGAAAAACACTTATTGCATTGTGAACATTTAAAAGGTTTAATTACTGAATGTATGGCCATGTGAGTACGTAAGTTAGATCTGTCTGAAAAACACTTATCGCATTGAGAGCATTTATGAGGTTTTTCTCCAGTGTGTACAGTCCTGTGAGTATTTAGGTTATATTTTTTTGAAAAACACTTATTGCATTGTGAACATTTAAAAGGTTTTATTCCTGAATGTATAGTCATGTGATAATAATATAAAAGATGGCACCGGCTGGTGATGACATAGTTGAGGGTAGCTCCCAAACAAATAAGAAAAGTGAGGATAAACAATGTCCGTTGTGTCCAAGATTAGTTCGTAAGGGTCTCAAATGTTCCTTGTGCAGTGCATCTATACACCAAAGTTGCGTAGTTAATCCTCCTCGCGATAAAAATGCTTTTGTTTGTGATTCGTGTGAGCAAGAAGAGGACATCTTGAATACCTCGACAGACACCGTTATCGATTTAAAAGCAAATAGTGAAGAAAATCAAAAAATATATAAACTACTTCAAGATAAAAGAAGCCTAGTTAACGAAAATAGACTGTTAAAATGTCTAGTAGGCGAAATGAAAGAAAAAATGGATCTTTTATATTATAAAATACGTACGCTAGAAAAAGACGGAGATAGCAAAAGCACGTCTTTGATAAACAGGTCAACGGATTCCACCGCTGCCAACATACAAGCGGCAAAAACACCAGTCAGCCCTGCCCGATATCGACGAGATGTAAACAAAAACACGAACGACAAAAATCATAACTTCAGTTCAAATGAAATCTCTCACGCCATTCAACATGCACAGACAACTACTAAAATGGTGGAAATACAAAACCTACCACACAATGATGGAGTATGGGAGCAACAAAGAAGCAATAATCGCCGGCGTAGCCGCAAACTTATGGTAGGCGTCTGCACTGACAATGCCTCGATAAAAACCGTTCCTAAAATAACTTATCTACATGTTACCAGGTTGGAACCGACAACGAAACCTGAAGAACTACAGACACTTCTTGCGAGACACCTACCAGAGGTAAAATGTGAACCGCACTTATCCAAACAACCTACTATTTATTCATCTATGAAGGTCACTATTCTTGAAAAAAACCTTCAGAAAGCATGGGTTCCAAATATCTGGCCTAGTGGCGCACTTGTTTCGCCTTTTTTGGGCAGCAGAATGAAAAACACCCCAAAAACATAGATATTTGCAAACCAAACTACGACTTAATTCTACTGAATGCAGAAGGGCTTAACAACCAAAAAATTGACGAACTTACACTATGTAATGTAAATGCAAGTACAAAATTTATATGTGTTAGCGAAACATGGGCCTCTGCTACCACAATCGCAACGTTACAGTTCCCCAACTTTAACCTGTCCTCACATTATTATCGAACAATACATAAAAGGGGAGGTGTGGCAATATGGTCCTCAAACACCTTAAATACTGAGACAATAGACTTGAACAGATTCTGCAGGGAGATCGACATCGAGCTATGTGCAACAAGATGGAACGTAGATGCTACCCAAGAAATTATTATAATTTGTTGCTATCGCTCAACCAATGGTAACTTTCCTACTTTTTTAAATAATATTAATAAATGTCTAGACTTTATTTTTAATTTTAAAAAACCGCTTATACTATGTGGAGATTTTAACTGTAAAACCCTTTCTAATTCTGAAAACAAAGAGTTTAACACTCTTCTGCAATCGTATAATCTAACTCCTAAGGTTTGTGACATAACTAGGTTTTCACTTAGGGGAGGTTCAGTGATTGATCAAATATTCACTAATCTTGAAAACACGGGTGAATGCCAGGTAGAATGTAACACCTTCTCTGATCATCGAACAATATTATTTGACACTGCAATTAATGTTTATAATAAACCAAATGAGTTATCTGAACAAAGAAAATTTTCAAAAACTAACGTTGATGCCTTTTGTGAATTGATTAAAAAAGAAAGCTGGGAGGAGGTATTCTCTATTCAGGGGACAGAAAACAAATACAACAAATTTACAGAAATTTTTGAATCCGTTTTTAATAATGTTTTTCCTATTGAAACAATTAGTGTCCCAAATACAAAAAACAAATGGGTAACCAACAATATTAAAAAATCTAGTGCTAACCTAAAAGATCTATACATACTCCAAAAAAGTTTTCCATCACTGAAAAACAAATACTTAAAAGAAAAGAGTAACCACGCGCTGCTAGTAGAACAAACTAAAAAAGAATTTTATCAAAATAAGATTTTTAGCTCCAATAATGTGTCCAGCGCTGCCTGGAAAGTTATTAGGGAACAAACGGGCAAGAAAAAGGTTCACAAGAACCTCAGCCTTTCATTTAATGAGGGCACAGTACATGACCCCCAGCTTATTGCAAATAATTTTAACAAATTCTTTAAAGAAGCCCCCCTAAAGATTACAAATAATATCCCAAAAACAAATATTGATAATTCACACTACAAAAGTGTAAAAAATAGTTTATTTTTAATGGCTTTTTCTGAACAAGAAATTGAAAGAATTCTAATAACAAAACTTAAAAATAAATACTCAGCGGGGCCAGATGATATCCCTGTCTCACTCATAAAAAGTGTAGCGGAGTTTATCTCCTCCCCCCTAGCGCATATAGTAAACATGTCATTCACAGAGGGCATCTACCCCTCCAAACTCAAAAACTCACTTATAATCCCCATATACAAGAAAGGGGAGGCGAAACTGATGGAGAACTACAGACCTATCAGTCTCGCCCCCGCCTTTTCAAAATTATTTGAATATTGTATGCTTGATCGCTTAATAACATTTCTACATATAAACCAGATTATTGATGACTCACAACACGGATTCCGTCAAGGTCGGTCAACCTCTACGGCCACCTTATGCTTCCTAAGTAATCTCTTAGACAAAATTGACGCAGGCGAATGCCCTGCTGGGATATTTTGTGATCTCAGCAGGGCATTTGACTGTGTCAGAATTCAAACTTTACTAGATAAGCTTTATTGCTACGGAATAAGGGGCAAGGCATATGATTGGCTTGAGTCATACCTGCACAATCGAAAGCAGATTGTACAGGTGAGACACAAATCAAAAGATTACACAAAAAATTACCGTTCTGAACCAATAGAGGTAGACATGGGCGTGCCCCAGGGATCTATCCTGGGGCCCATCCTTTTTATCTTATTTATAAATGATCTCCCACATTTCATAAAACAAAAAATTATCATGTATGCAGACGATGCCTCTATCCTCCTATCGTTTAAGTCTGAGGAGGAATGGAAACATCATCTACCAATAATCTGTCAAAAATTAACGCAATGGTTTAATGCCAACTCGTTATACTTAAATGCTTCTAAAACAAAATACCTAAGATTTCACACCAATAAAAAGAGGAATCTAAATAATATTAACTTAGAAATTAATGACAAAAACATTGAAAGAGTTGATCAAGTACCTTTTCTGGGTGTAACAATAGATGAAACCTTAGCATGGAACGCCCAATGCGATAAACTAATCAAACAAATTAACACAACCTGCTATCAAGTACGAGCCTTAAAGCGTATACTGACAAGACCTCAATTAGTCATGTTTTACCACGCCAATATAGAATCACGGTTATCTTATGGGATCTTAACGTGGGGTCTCTCAACAAACTTTGAATATGTTTTCCGGGCACAAAAACGTGTTTTACGCTGCCTAGCTGGGGCTTCATATGATCACCCATGTAAACCTCTATTTCTAAACATGAACATTCTCTCACTACCGTGTATCCTAATTCTTGAACTGCTAACAAATGCCTATAAAAATAAAACTACTTATGTCACAAACAACCAAGTTCATGATTATTTCACTAGAAATGCTAATAACTTTCATATGCATTATCGAAGATTATATAAAACTTATGACAAATCTCCCATACATGTTGGCTTAAAACTATTCAATTTGTTACCCTGTGACATAAAAAACATTAAAAACGTACACCTGTTTAGAAAAACAGTAAAGAAAACTCTATTAAAAGAATGTTTCTATAAAGTAAATGATTTTAAATGGCCATTGGTTGAGTGATAGTATACTGTATAAACACATGTATATACTCATTCTATAATTTTATATCTGTGACGTACCTATTTTTGTGCTTATGATAAGCTTTTAATCTGTAAGTTAACAATTATGTAATTTAACATATCTAACATTTTTATGTAATTCTCTTTGACATGTTCAAAAACTTGTTTCTACGAACGAAATAAATGATTTGATTTGATTTGATTTGACTTATTACAATCTAAACATTTTAATGAATTTTGGCCAGAATGAAATGCTATAATATGAGCTTTTAGTCTGCGTTTTTTTATGAAAAATTTATCACAATGTGCGCATTGGTATAAATTGTCTGCAGTGTGTGTCTTAATGTGATCTTCTAAACTTGACTTTATTTTATTTTTAATGTTATGTTCCTCAATCTCAACTTTAAACTCTTCATAAACCTCATTTAATTTTTTTAACTGGCTTAAATTTAATTTATTACTTTCATATGTTTCACTTATTCCTTCTTGTTTAATTAACTCCTCCATTTCAATCTTTTCATCTTCATTTGTTTGTAACAAGTCTTCTACACCAGTTAGGTCTTCTTTTTTATCACTTGTTGCTTCTTGTTTAATTAACTTCTCCATTTCAATCTTTTCATCTTCATTTGTTTGCAACAAATCGTCTTCATCGGTTAGGTCTTCTGTTTTTATTTGGAAAAACTCGTTTTCAGTCATTTTTAATATTATTTAATCGATTTAAAGTTATCCACTTAACTACCTGTCATTACAAAAAATTAAAATATTATTACCCACTTATTTCAATTATTCTGGTACGGTTTTCACAAAGTTTTATTCAGATATATATTGAATACTATATATATTTTTTTTATCATAACCTATTATAGGTAAATATTTATAAAATAGAAGGGATGGATATATGGGTTGTCTACAAGATTAAGTAAAGATTAAGCAGAAGATTGACTTAAAATGACATATAATAGATTAAAATTAGGCTAAGACTAAGGAATTTTTTAGATTTGTTTGGATACCTTATAAATAACTATGAAGACTAAACTATTAATATAAGAGTAATAATATAAGAGCATTAAATTTTGCATGATAAGGCATTATCTACCTGAAACCAAAAGCAAGACTCTAGGTTAAAATTAACCATGCTTTGGATATTTTTTTCAGCTTTCTGATATTCGTAAGGATCTTTTTAAGATCAAATAAAAAAATCTATAAGGATGTTAAAAATCTGATTCTAAATAACATTTTCTTGAGAGCACTTTAAACTAAAGATTTAAAATTCCTCAAATTTAAATTACACTAGGCAACACGGTTTCTTGCCCTGATTGGAGTCATATGTTTTTTAACTAATTTTGGGTCGCTGAAAGCGAATCTGGCCTCAGAATATTTCTATTACCTAAGTTTTCTGAGAAAAATAAGATTAAAATGTTAAAAAATCATTATTTTATTCCTCTTTTGTCCTAAAATCATGGGAGATAAAAATACTCCAAGGACAAATTTAGATTCGGCGACTTAATATTAGTTTAAAAATACCCAACTTAAAACATGGAAACTTTAAATGCATAGGTAGAATAAATAGGGATATTATGAAAAAAAAAATTAATAATGTGACAAAACTAAGTAGGGGTGGAGGGTAAGGAGAAGGGTGCATAAGGGGACAAGCTTATCGCCACGTACTCATGCTAAAAATTGTCGAAAATCATTACTAGGGGGTCAAAAATGAACTAAAAAAATTTTTATGGTTTTTATGTAATAAAGTAACATTTTTATGATGTAGAACATTAAAAAAGCAAAAAAAAATAACAGTATTTTGTTTTATAAATTATTTTTAAATTAGCATAATTGCCTGTACTAAAATTTGAAAAATAGGACATTTTTAAGGTCAAATTTGGATTCTGCGCCTTTAAATTGATAAGAAAAATATATTTTTTGGGCTTGGGAAAAAAGTTTACACTGTGTACTTTAATTTTGTTTCTTTTTCATTTATTTACTTTTTACGAACAAACTAAGTAAAATAAAAAAATATTTCTATAAATTTGTATAAAGAGAATTTTATAATCTACAAATTAAGTCCTATAAAATTTTTATACAGATTTGATAGTTTTGCCACAAAAGAGCAATTAAGTAAACTGCACTTTCATTTTAAGATTTTTCTTTTTTTTCGCGTATTTACTCTGACAGTAGGTCCTTGGCATATATATTTTTGAGTTCCTCGTATTTTTTTCAATATACCCTAAAATTTTCAACATTCTACTCTTTTTTTAAGATTTAAAAACAAAACGTCATTATTTCCTGGACTTATATCTCAAAAATTTTAGGTGCTGAAATTTTCTAAGGTCAGATTCGGTTTCTACGCCCTCGAATTAGTAAGAAAAATTTACTTTCCGACAGGGGCAAAAGAGATTTGTTGCCTAGTGTTTTTTACAACCCGACAGTGGATTTTTTTGTATTCATACATATTTAATTCTATAGAATATACATATACATAAGGACAGAAATTTTTAATTTTAAACAAAATTATAAAAATATTAATTTAATTTGGTACTGAAGAGGGCCAGCAGCCCGAAACTGTCAGTCTACCAATATCTCTCTGTACGATGATTAGAAAATAGATTGATGGAATAATAAATACATATACATTAATCCCCAATTAAGGATTTCACGTTTTTTGAATATTTTGGTTTCTCCTTATGTCGTGAAAAATACCATAATGCGCCCCCCAATAATTTTTTGTGTTGGCTTCGAAAATGTTGAAAAATTATATTTTATAAATATCGTCTCGAAATTGTTCAGGCTACCTATTCTTGATAGAACGAGTCTGAGATTGTGATCGTACTCTATTGATTTCAACACTATGCGTCATATTCTAAGCGTTGTTCTATCAGTCGTTCTCATAGACAAAGGACATAGATGAACTGTCAACTCAAGGTTATACAAATTTACGATCCGCCATTTTGATTATAAGTGAACCGGGAAATTTAAATTAATGGCTAAAATGTACATAAACGATATAACCTCAATTAAAAAAATATATCATCTACTGTAGAGATTAATTATGCTCATAAAAAAGTTACATGGGAATTCGTGCAGTGCAATGAAGATCATAATTTTTCATTTATAATACTGTGTAGGACTCTTCTACTAGGACATACACTCCAGTATGTAGTTAAGTCATGTCATTTATTTATACTTGTACATCATGTAAGCATGAAAAAACCTTAAACATTTTAACTAAACACTGTTAAACTAAGCCAGAATTTAGAAACCAGGTATATTGCACGCTTTTAAAATATCTACTATGGTTGATTTTTCATTTTTTTTTTCAATCTTTTTTTCACTCGATGTTATTTGATATTATTACTACCTTTACTATGTACTACTTCTTAAATTCATGAACACTCTACAATGTATTTTATTTACTTTAATAAAAAACAATCTAATATTAACATGCAATTTTACAAAAGTAACTTTATTGTTCGAAGCCTACGGTTTCAGAAGATCTATGATCGATGAGAGAAAAAGTGTCATTTAACAAGAGATCTAAAGATAGTCTTGTGAGTCGACTGATCCTAAAACTAGAAGCATATACCTAATTAGATTTAACTAGAAAACGAAAAAATTAAAGACAAAACAAAAATATAATAAAAATGAGGTTATATTTACTTCAAGTTTCATGCTGGAAGAGTGTGCGAAGAATTATATTTTTATATTAAAATTACTGTTAAAAATAAATTTTTCTATGTAAAGTATATGTTATTTATTTAGTTTTTTCATATATATACATAAATAACCAACTGTGGCAACAAAACAACGACAAAAAGAAACTTTTACTGAGTACTGAAGTGAGATGAAAAGTCACATCTCTAATAAAGAAAATAATGTTACCAACATTAAATATGTATTTTTTCTATTTATGTTGGACACTTAGAATCAAAATGGAGGAAGCATTTAGTCGGGACGCAGAAGTATGCGCAGCCGGTCAAAAATCATTCTAGTTTGTTATTTTGTCTTTGGTTCTACTCCCCGAAAATTAAGATAAGGTACCTCCAGGGTACCTATGGCAAATTTAAAGGAGTTACCTTTTTTATTATAGTCTTTATAATAGTGCAGGTAACTTTAAAAATAACTTTACACTACGATATTTCAAGAATGTTTTAACACAGAGACTTAAATTATAGATCAAAGATGTTCTATTTGAACTCCATTAAACTCCGTTGAACTTTGAGCCTCTGCAATAAGTGTGATTGCTTGGATCCCAAAACTGTCAGGAGGGTAAATGGTGCAAACCACGCGGCGTTTACCCATGGTATAGTTAGTCTAATTCGTTTATACGTGATAGTGACTCTTGCTTAAAGCGCCCTCCCGCTTTAGCCTTCCAACATCTATACTTGGTCTACCCTCTTTACATTTTGTTCCTCGCTCGGTCGATACTTTTAATATGAGTCACTATCATGTATTATCATAGTATAGCGGCGGCCGGCATACCCAATCCTAAAACTTTGTTCAACGGGCTCTCGGACGCGGTGCGAAATGTCTGGTACAAAAAAAAAAGTGGCAAAATACTTTTGGTCTAAATTTTAAGTCTCTATGTCAAAGTTTTCTTGAAATATCGTAGTGTAAGGTTTTTTTGCAAGCGACTTTTGGTAAAATTTGTGTATTGACCCCTCCTAAGAATATTTTTACTTTGGCCCGTCCTTACTTTCAATATGAGTCACTATCATGTATTATCATAGTATAGCGGCGGCCGGCATACCCAATCCTAAAACTTTGTTCAACGGGCTCTCGGACGCGGTGCGAAATGCTGGTATAAAAAAAAGTGGCAAAAAACTTTTGGTCTAAATTTTAAGTCTCTATGTAAAAGTCTTCTTGAAATATCGTAGTGTAAGGTTTTTTTGCATCGACTTTTGGTAAAATTTGTGTATTGACCCCTCCTAACAATATTTTTACTTTGGCCCGTCCTTACTTTCAATATGAGTCACTATCATGTATTATCATAGTATAGCGGCGGCCGGCATACCCAATCCTAAAACTTTGTTCAACGGGCTCTCGGACGCGGTGCGAAATGTCTGGTACAAAAAAAAAAGTGGCAAAATACTTTTGGTCTAAATTTTAAGTCTCTATGTCAAAGTTTTCTTGAAATATCGTAGTGTAAGGTTTTTTTGCAAGCGACTTTTGGTAAAATTTGTGTATTGACCCCTCCTAACAATATTTTTACTTTGGCCCGTCCTTACTTTCAATATGAGTCACTATCATGTATTATCATAGTATAGCGGCGGCCGGCATACCCAATCCTAAAACTTTGTTCAACGGGCTCTCGGACGCGGTGCGAAATGTCTGGTATAAAAAAAAGTGGCAAAAAACTTTTGGTCTAAATTTTAAGTCTCTATGTAAAAGTCTTCTTGAAATATCGTAGTGTAAGGTTTTTTTGCATCGACTTTTGGTAAAATTTGTGTATTGACCCCTCCTAACAATATTTTTACTTTGGCCCGTCCTTACTTTCAATATGAGTCACTATCATGTATTATCATAGTATAGCGGCGGCCGGCATACCCAATCCTAAAACTTTGTTCAACGGGCTCTCGGACGCGGTGCGAAATGTCTGGTACAAAAAAAAAAGTGGCAAAATACTTTTGGTCTAAATTTTAAGTCTCTATGTCAAAGTTTTCTTGAAATATCGTAGTGTAAGGTTTTTTTGCAAGCGACTTTTGGTAAAATTTGTGTATTGACCCCTCCTAACAATATTTTTACTTTGGCCCGTCCTTACTTTCAATATGAGTCACTATCATGTATTATCATAGTATAGCGGCGGCCGGCATACCCAATCCTAAAACTTTGTTCAACGGGCTCTCGGACGCGGTGCGAAATGTCTGGTATAAAAAAAAGTGGCAAAAAACTTTTGGTCTAAATTTTAAGTCTCTATGTAAAAGTCTTCTTGAAATATCGTAGTGTAAGGTTTTTTTGCATCGACTTTTGGTAAAATTTGTGTATTGACCCCTCCTAACAATATTTTTACTTTGGCCCGTCCTTACTTTCAATATGAGTCACTATCATGTATTATCATAGTATAGCGGCGGCCGGCATACCCAATCCTAAAACTTTGTTCAACGGGCTCTCGGACGCGGTGCGAAATGTCTGGTATAAAAAAAAGTGGCAAAAAACTTTTGGTCTAAATTTTAAGTCTCTATGTAAAAGTCTTCTTGAAATATCGTAGTGTAAGGTTTTTTTGCAAGCGACTTTTGGTAAAATTTGTGTATTGACCCCTCCTAACAATATTTTTACTTTGGCCCGTCCTTACTTTCAATATGAGTCACTATCATGTATTATCATAGTATAGCGGCGGCCGGCATACCCAATCCTAAAACTTTGTTCAACGGGCTCTCGGACGCGGTGCGAAATGTCTGGTACAAAAAAAAAAGTGGCAAAATACTTTTGGTCTAAATTTTAAGTCTCTATGTCAAAGTTTTCTTGAAATATCGTAGTGTAAGGTTTTTTTGCAAGCGACTTTTGGTAAAATTTGTGTATTGACCCCTCCTAACAATATTTTTACTTTGGCCCGTCCTTACTTTCAATATGAGTCACTATCATGTATTATCATAGTATAGCGGCGGCCGGCATACCCAATCCTAAAACTTTGTTCAACGGGCTCTCGGACGCGGTGCGAAATGTCTGGTACAAAAAAAAAAAGTGGCAAAATACTTTTGGTCTAAATTTTAAGTCTCTATGTCAAAGTTTTCTTGAAATATCGTAGTGTAAGGTTTTTTTGCAAGCGACTTTTGGTAAAATTTGTGTATTGACCCCTCCTAACAATATTTTTACTTTGGCCCGTCCTTACTTTCAATATGAGTCACTATCATGTATTATCATAGTATAGCGGCGGCCGGCATACCCAATCCTAAAACTTTGTTCAACGGGTTCTCAGACGCGGTGCGAAATGTCTGGTACAAAAAAAAAGTGGCAAAATACTTTTGGTCTAAATTTTAAGTCTCTATGTCAAAGTTTTCTTGAAATATCGTAGTGTAAGGTTTTTTTGCAAGCGACTCTTGGTAAAATTTGTGTATTGACCCCTCCTAACAATATTTTTACTTTGGCCCGTCCTTACTTTCAATATGAGTCACTATCATGTATTATCATAGTATAGCGGCGGCCGGCATACCCAATCCTAAAACTTTGTTCAACGGGTTCTCAGACGCGGTGCGAAATGTCTGGTACAAAAAAAAAAAGTGGCAAAATACTTTTGGTCTAAATTTTAAGTCTCTATGTCAAAGTTTTCTTGAAATATCGTAGTGTAAGGTTTTTTTGCAAGCGACTTTTGGTAAAATTTGTGTATTGACCCCTCCTAACAATATTTTTACTTTGGCCCGTCCTTACTTTCAATATGAGTCACTATCATGTATTATCATAGTATAGCGGCGGCCGGCATACCCAATCCTAAAACTTTGTTCAACGGGTTCTCAGACGCGGTGCGAAATGTCTGGTACAAAAAAAAAGTGGCAAAATACTTTTGGTCTAAATTTTAAGTCTCTATGTCAAAGTTTTCTTGAAATATCGTAGTGTAAGGTTTTTTTGCAAGCGACTCTTGGTAAAATTTGTGTATTGACCCCTCCTAACAATATTTTTACTTTGGCCCGTCCTTACTTTCAATATGAGTCACTATCATGTATTATCATAGTATAGCGGCGGCCGGCATACCCAATCCTAAAACTTTGTTCAACGGGTTCTCAGACGCGGTGCGAAATGTCTGGTACAAAAAAAAAAAGTGGCAAAATACTTTTGGTCTAAATTTTAAGTCTCTATGTCAAAGTTTTCTTGAAATATCGTAGTGTAAGGTTTTTTTGCAAGCGACTTTTGGTAAAATTTGTGTATTGACCCCTCCTAACAATATTTTTACTTTGGCCCGTCCTTACTTTCAATATGAGTCACTATCATGTATTATCATAGTATAGCGGCGGCCGGCATACCCAATCCTAAAACTTTGTTCAACGGGCTCTCGGACGCGGTGCGAAATGTCTGGTACAAAAAAAAAAGTGGCAAAATACTTTTGGTCTAAATTTTAAGTCTCTATGTCAAAGTTTTCTTGAAATATCGTAGTGTAAGGTTTTTTTGCAAGCGACTTTTGGTAAAATTTGTGTATTGACCCCTCCTAACAATATTTTTACTTTGGCCCGTCCTTACTTTCAATATGAGTCACTATCATGTATTATCATAGTATAGCGGCGGCCGGCATACCCAATCCTAAAACTTTGTTCAACGGGCTCTCGGACGCGGTGCGAAATGCTGGTATAAAAAAAAGTGGCAAAAAACTTTTGGTCTAAATTTTAAGTCTCTATGTAAAAGTCTTCTTGAAATATCGTAGTGTAAGGTTTTTTTGCATCGACTTTGGTAAAATTTGTGTATTGACCCCTCCTAACAATATTTTTACTTTGGCCCGTCCTTACTTTCAATATGAGTCACTATCATGTATTATCATAGTATAGCGGCGGCCGGCATACCCAATCCTAAAACTTTGTTCAACGGGCTCTCGGACGCGGTGCGAAATGTCTGGTATAAAAAAAAGTGGCAAAAAACTTTTGGTCTAAATTTTAAGTCTCTATGTAAAAGTCTTCTTGAAATATCGTAGTGTAAGGTTTTTTTGCATCGACTTTTGGTAAAATTTGTGTATTGACCCCTCCTAACAATATTTTTACTTTGGCCCGTCCTTACTTTCAATATGAGTCACTATCATGTATTATCATAGTATAGCGGCGGCCGGCATACCCAATCCTAAAACTTTGTTCAACGGGCTCTCGGACGCGGTGCGAAATGTCTGGTACAAAAAAAAAAAGTGGCAAAATACTTTTGGTCTAAATTTTAAGTCTCTATGTCAAAGTTTTCTTGAAATATCGTAGTGTAAGATTTTTTTGCAAGCGACTTTTGGTAAAATTTGTGTATTGACCCCTCCTAACAATATTTTTACTTTGGCCCGTCCTTACTTTCAATATGAGTCACTATCATGTATTATCATAGTATAGCGGCGGCCGGCATACCCAATCCTAAAACTTTGTTCAACGGGCTCTCGGACGCGGTGCGAAATGTCTGGTATAAAAAAAAGTGGCAAAAAACTTTTGGTCTAAATTTTAAGTCTCTATGTAAAAGTCTTCTTGAAATATCGTAGTGTAAGGTTTTTTTGCATCGACTTTTGGTAAAATTTGTGTATTGACCCCTCCTAACAATATTTTTACTTTGGCCCGTCCTTACTTTCAATATGAGTCACTATCATGTATTATCATAGTATAGCGGCGGCCGGCATACCCAATCCTAAAACTTTGTTCAACGGGCTCTCGGACGCGGTGCGAAATGTCTGGTACAAAAAAAAAAGTGGCAAAATACTTTTGGTCTAAATTTTAAGTCTCTATGTCAAAGTTTTCTTGAAATATCGTAGTGTAAGGTTTTTTTGCAAGCGACTTTTGGTAAAATTTGTGTATTGACCCCTCCTAACAATATTTTTACTTTGGCCCGTCCTTACTTTCAATATGAGTCACTATCATGTATTATCATAGTATAGCGGCGGCCGGCATACCCAATCCTAAAACTTTGTTCAACGGGCTCTCGGACGCGGTGCGAAATGTCTGGTATAAAAAAAAGTGGCAAAAAACTTTTGGTCTAAATTTTAAGTCTCTATGTAAAAGTCTTCTTGAAATATCGTAGTGTAAGGTTTTTTTGCATCGACTTTTGGTAAAATTTGTGTATTGACCCCTCCTAACAATATTTTTACTTTGGCCCGTCCTTACTTTCAATATGAGTCACTATCATGTATTATCATAGTATAGCGGCGGCCGGCATACCCAATCCTAAAACTTTGTTCAACGGGCTCTCGGACGCGGTGCGAAATGTCTGGTATAAAAAAAAGTGGCAAAAAACTTTTGGTCTAAATTTTAAGTCTCTATGTAAAAGTCTTCTTGAAATATCGTAGTGTAAGGTTTTTTTGCAAGCGACTTTTGGTAAAATTTGTGTATTGACCCCTCCTAACAATATTTTTACTTTGGCCCGTCCTTACTTTCAATATGAGTCACTATCATGTATTATCATAGTATAGCGGCGGCCGGCATACCCAATCCTAAAACTTTGTTCAACGGGCTCTCGGACGCGGTGCGAAATGTCTGGTATAAAAAAAAGTGGCAAAAAACTTTTGGTCTAAATTTTAAGTCTCTATGTAAAAGTCTTCTTGAAATATCGTAGTGTAAGGTTTTTTTGCATCGACTTTTGGTAAAATTTGTGTATTGACCCCTCCTAACAATATTTTTACTTTGGCCCGTCCTTACTTTCAATATGAGTCACTATCATGTATTATCATAGTATAGCGGCGGCCGGCATACCCAATCCTAAAACTTTGTTCAACGGGCTCTCGGACGCGGTGCGAAATGTCTGGTACAAAAAAAAAAGTGGCAAAATACTTTTGGTCTAAATTTTAAGTCTCTATGTCAAAGTTTTCTTGAAATATCGTAGTGTAAGGTTTTTTTGCAAGCGACTTTTGGTAAAATTTGTGTATTGACCCCTCCTAACAATATTTTTACTTTGGCCCGTCCTTACTTTCAATATGAGTCACTATCATGTATTATCATAGTATAGCGGCGGCCGGCATACCCAATCCTAAAACTTTGTTCAACGGGCTCTCGGACGCGGTGCGAAATGTCTGGTATAAAAAAAAGTGGCAAAAAACTTTTGGTCTAAATTTTAAGTCTCTATGTAAAAGTCTTCTTGAAATATCGTAGTGTAAGGTTTTTTTGCATCGACTTTTGGTAAAATTTGTGTATTGACCCCTCCTAACAATATTTTTACTTTGGCCCGTCCTTACTTTCAATATGAGTCACTATCATGTATTATCATAGTATAGCGGCGGCCGGCATACCCAATCCTAAAACTTTGTTCAACGGGCTCTCGGACGCGGTGCGAAATGTCTGGTATAAAAAAAAGTGGCAAAAAACTTTTGGTCTAAATTTTAAGTCTCTATGTAAAAGTCTTCTTGAAATATCGTAGTGTAAGGTTTTTTTGCAAGCGACTTTTGGTAAAATTTGTGTATTGACCCCTCCTAACAATATTTTTACTTTGGCCCGTCCTTACTTTCAATATGAGTCACTATCATGTATTATCATAGTATAGCGGCGGCCGGCATACCCAATCCTAAAACTTTGTTCAACGGGCTCTCGGACGCGGTGCGAAATGTCTGGTACAAAAAAAAAAGTGGCAAAATACTTTTGGTCTAAATTTTAAGTCTCTATGTCAAAGTTTTCTTGAAATATCGTAGTGTAAGGTTTTTTTGCAAGCGACTTTTGGTAAAATTTGTGTATTGACCCCTCCTAAGAATATTTTTACTTTGGCCCGTCCTTACTTTCAATATGAGTCACTATCATGTATTATCATAGTATAGCGGCGGCCGGCATACCCAATCCTAAAACTTTGTTCAACGGGCTCTCGGACGCGGTGCGAAATGTCTGGTACAAAAAAAAAAGTGGCAAAATACTTTTGGTCTAAATTTTAAGTCTCTATGTCAAAGTTTTCTTGAAATATCGTAGTGTAAGGTTTTTTTGCAAGCGACTTTTGGTAAAATTTGTGTATTGACCCCTCCTAACAATATTTTTACTTTGGCCCGTCCTTACTTTCAATATGAGTCACTATCATGTATTATCATAGTATAGCGGCGGCCGGCATACCCAATCCTAAAACTTTGTTCAACGGGCTCTCGGACGCGGTGCGAAATGTCTGGTACAAAAAAAAAAAGTGGCAAAATACTTTTGGTCTAAATTTTAAGTCTCTATGTCAAAGTTTTCTTGAAATATCGTAGTGTAAGGTTTTTTTGCAAGCGACTTTTGGTAAAATTTGTGTATTGACCCCTCCTAAGAATATTTTTACTTTGGCCCGTCCTTACTTTCAATATGAGTCACTATCATGTATTATCATAGTATAGCGGCGGCCGGCATACCCAATCCTAAAACTTTGTTCAACGGGTTCTCAGACGCGGTGCGAAATGTCTGGTACAAAAAAAAAGTGGCAAAATACTTTTGGTCTAAATTTTAAGTCTCTATGTCAAAGTTTTCTTGAAATATCGTAGTGTAAGGTTTTTTTGCAAGCGACTCTTGGTAAAATTTGTGTATTGACCCCTCCTAACAATATTTTTACTTTGGCCCGTCCTTACTTTCAATATGAGTCACTATCATGTATTATCATAGTATAGCGGCGGCCGGCATACCCAATCCTAAAACTTTGTTCAACGGGTTCTCAGACGCGGTGCGAAATGTCTGGTACAAAAAAAAAAAGTGGCAAAATACTTTTGGTCTAAATTTTAAGTCTCTATGTCAAAGTTTTCTTGAAATATCGTAGTGTAAGGTTTTTTTGCAAGCGACTTTTGGTAAAATTTGTGTATTGACCCCTCCTAACAATATTTTTACTTTGGCCCGTCCTTACTTTCAATATGAGTCACTATCATGTATTATCATAGTATAGCGGCGGCCGGCATACCCAATCCTAAAACTTTGTTCAACGGGCTCTCGGACGCGGTGCGAAATGTCTGGTACAAAAAAAAAAGTGGCAAAATACTTTTGGTCTAAATTTTAAGTCTCTATGTCAAAGTTTTCTTGAAATATCGTAGTGTAAGGTTTTTTTGCAAGCGACTTTTGGTAAAATTTGTGTATTGACCCCTCCTAACAATATTTTTACTTTGGCCCGTCCTTACTTTCAATATGAGTCACTATCATGTATTATCATAGTATAGCGGCGGCCGGCATACCCAATCCTAAAACTTTGTTCAACGGGCTCTCGGACGCGGTGCGAAATGCTGGTATAAAAAAAAGTGGCAAAAAACTTTTGGTCTAAATTTTAAGTCTCTATGTAAAAGTCTTCTTGAAATATCGTAGTGTAAGGTTTTTTTGCATCGACTTTTGGTAAAATTTGTGTATTGACCCCTCCTAACAATATTTTTACTTTGGCCCGTCCTTACTTTCAATATGAGTCACTATCATGTATTATCATAGTATAGCGGCGGCCGGCATACCCAATCCTAAAACTTTGTTCAACGGGCTCTCGGACGCGGTGCGAAATGTCTGGTACAAAAAAAAAAGTGGCAAAATACTTTTGGTCTAAATTTTAAGTCTCTATGTCAAAGTTTTCTTGAAATATCGTAGTGTAAGGTTTTTTTGCAAGCGACTTTTGGTAAAATTTGTGTATTGACCCCTCCTAACAATATTTTTACTTTGGCCCGTCCTTACTTTCAATATGAGTCACTATCATGTATTATCATAGTATAGCGGCGGCCGGCATACCCAATCCTAAAACTTTGTTCAACGGGCTCTCGGACGCGGTGCGAAATGTCTGGTACAAAAAAAAAAAGTGGCAAAATACTTTTGGTCTAAATTTTAAGTCTCTATGTCAAAGTTTTCTTGAAATATCGTAGTGTAAGGTTTTTTTGCAAGCGACTTTTGGTAAAATTTGTGTATTGACCCCTCCTAACAATATTTTTACTTTGGCCCGTCCTTACTTTCAATATGAGTCACTATCATGTATTATCATAGTATAGCGGCGGCCGGCATACCCAATCCTAAAACTTTGTTCAACGGGCTCTCGGACGCGGTGCGAAATGTCTGGTATAAAAAAAAGTGGCAAAAAACTTTTGGTCTAAATTTTAAGTCTCTATGTAAAAGTCTTCTTGAAATATCGTAGTGTAAGGTTTTTTTGCATCGACTTTTGGTAAAATTTGTGTATTGACCCCTCCTAACAATATTTTTACTTTGGCCCGTCCTTACTTTCAATATGAGTCACTATCATGTATTATCATAGTATAGCGGCGGCCGGCATACCCAATCCTAAAACTTTGTTCAACGGGCTCTCGGACGCGGTGCGAAATGTCTGGTATAAAAAAAAGTGGCAAAAAACTTTTGGTCTAAATTTTAAGTCTCTATGTAAAAGTCTTCTTGAAATATCGTAGTGTAAGGTTTTTTTGCAAGCGACTTTTGGTAAAATTTGTGTATTGACCCCTCCTAACAATATTTTTACTTTGGCCCGTCCTTACTTTCAATATGAGTCACTATCATGTATTATCATAGTATAGCGGCGGCCGGCATACCCAATCCTAAAACTTTGTTCAACGGGCTCTCGGACGCGGTGCGAAATGTCTGGTACAAAAAAAAAAAGTGGCAAAATACTTTTGGTCTAAATTTTAAGTCTCTATGTCAAAGTTTTCTTGAAATATCGTAGTGTAAGGTTTTTTTGCAAGCGACTTTTGGTAAAATTTGTGTATTGACCCCTCCTAAGAATATTTTTACTTTGGCCCGTCCTTACTTTCAATATGAGTCACTATCATGTATTATCATAGTATAGCGGCGGCCGGCATACCCAATCCTAAAACTTTGTTCAACGGGTTCTCAGACGCGGTGCGAAATGTCTGGTACAAAAAAAAAGTGGCAAAATACTTTTGGTCTAAATTTTAAGTCTCTATGTCAAAGTTTTCTTGAAATATCGTAGTGTAAGGTTTTTTTGCAAGCGACTCTTGGTAAAATTTGTGTATTGACCCCTCCTAACAATATTTTTACTTTGGCCCGTCCTTACTTTCAATATGAGTCACTATCATGTATTATCATAGTATAGCGGCGGCCGGCATACCCAATCCTAAAACTTTGTTCAACGGGTTCTCAGACGCGGTGCGAAATGTCTGGTACAAAAAAAAAAAGTGGCAAAATACTTTTGGTCTAAATTTTAAGTCTCTATGTCAAAGTTTTCTTGAAATATCGTAGTGTAAGGTTTTTTTGCAAGCGACTTTTGGTAAAATTTGTGTATTGACCCCTCCTAACAATATTTTTACTTTGGCCCGTCCTTACTTTCAATATGAGTCACTATCATGTATTATCATAGTATAGCGGCGGCCGGCATACCCAATCCTAAAACTTTGTTCAACGGGCTCTCGGACGCGGTGCGAAATGTCTGGTACAAAAAAAAAAGTGGCAAAATACTTTTGGTCTAAATTTTAAGTCTCTATGTCAAAGTTTTCTTGAAATATCGTAGTGTAAGGTTTTTTTGCAAGCGACTTTTGGTAAAATTTGTGTATTGACCCCTCCTAACAATATTTTTACTTTGGCCCGTCCTTACTTTCAATATGAGTCACTATCATGTATTATCATAGTATAGCGGCGGCCGGCATACCCAATCCTAAAACTTTGTTCAACGGGCTCTCGGACGCGGTGCGAAATGTCTGGTATAAAAAAAAGTGGCAAAAAACTTTTGGTCTAAATTTTAAGTCTCTATGTCAAAGTTTTCTTGAAATATCGTAGTGTAAGGTTTTTTTGCAAGCGACTCTTGGTAAAATTTGTGTATTGACCCCTCCTAACAATATTTTTACTTTGGCCCGTCCTTACTTTCAATATGAGTCACTATCATGTATTATCATAGTATAGCGGCGGCCGGCATACCCAATCCTAAAACTTTGTTCAACGGGTTCTCAGACGCGGTGCGAAATGTCTGGTACAAAAAAAAAGTGGCAAAATACTTTTGGTCTAAATTTTAAGTCTCTATGTCAAAGTCTTCTTGAAATATCGTAGTGTAAGGTTTTTTTGCAAGCGACTTTTGGTAAAATTTGTGTATTGCCCCCTCCTAACAATATTTTTACTTTAACCCGTCCTTGGGATTCCCAATTTGGGATTAATTCTGGATTTGAAATTCTCAAATCATAATTACATTTTCAATCCTACAGTCTCAATCCTTGTAATCCCTTAAGTCAAATTAAACTCAGTAAAATGAAATAATTTTATTTGGGCAGCTAATATCTAACATCCGTGCGACTTCCTAAATTGGTGCCTAATGAATATATAACTTTCCCGTTTAGTTCTACCTAAATCATTCATGGCCCGGCTCGACGCGTCGTCGGGTCACGTGTACGGGACATTAGTTGGCCATTATTCAGCGTGCAAGTCGCAGTAGGCCACAGTGTGGCTTACATGGACCAAAGGCCGTAACGCAAATTGAAATGCATTATGTTTAGTGCTCAGAACTATGGTCTGTTTCTTCAAGCAAGGTAGTAAATTAAAAATCGCACAGTGAATATTTTCAAAACAGATTCGAATATTGAATGTGCGAATATACTGGGTAGTTTATTTTATAAAACGTAACTATATTCTATACACAAACATATACTATTCAAACCTGTTGTAAAAATATTTATTGTGCGATTTTTAATTTACTCTCTTGCTCGAAAAAACAGACCATAGTTTTATCCTATTTTAACAGGTTGGCCCTAAAAAATCCGTCCAGTTCCAAGCCAGGGGCGGATTTATTTTACTATAAGCGGGGGGCATCCATAAGGAAAAAAATTGCCCTTTCACCAACAATATAATTTTGAAGGTATTTCTATGCTAATATATCTCGCTGGGGGGGGCGGCATGGCCCCAGTGCCCCCCCTAAATCCGCCCTGTTCCAAGCATTGATTACGTTTTAATAAAACAGTTCACATATTTATATTTTTTCAGGTAGTTATAAATTTTGCATTTAGTACCTACTAGTAGTATATTATAGTGCAGACCAGAAAGATTCAACCTGTATGCTAATCGAGAAAATATTTATTTATTCACGAAATAAATAAAGTCATGAGATTGATGTATATTTGCGCGCCATCTATCAATAGATGTAGGCAACTACTTATTTATTCTCCTAATCCTGGAGACTTTAAATGATAGCAAGTTACATTTTTACATTTTACATTTTTGTTTAACCTCGTACTATTCTACTTAATTAATCATCCCCTAAGTCCAGGACTTGTGTGGGCTAGTAGTAGAGGGAACCACCGGCTTTAATTGACTTTCGAACCAATTTATAGGGAGTGTCCGCTTCACTTACGCCTTCTCCAAATTTCAATTATTAATTAACTGAAAAAGGCAAATCGGCGCCGGTGGGAATCGAACTCACGCTATTTGGGTAGTAAACTCGTCAAGTACGACGCGGTAGTCCACTACACCAATCCTCCCAAAAGGTTGAAAACAACTTGTATGTATGTATGACATGTATGTATGTCTAGCAATATTTCTCTGTACGATGATTAGAAAATAAATTGATAGAATATTTAAATAATATAGAATAATGTGCATAACTTTTTAGAATAGCAAAAAATGTGATAATAATCATAAAGTATGTACAAAATAATTAGAAAACTGTTGCATTTTTATTAAAAAAACTTCTTAATATATGCTTAAGGGCCACTTGCACCAACGATGGTTCAACTTTAGGCTTGGATTAAACTGACAGTAGTCCAATCAGAACGTAGTATTTGTCACGGTAAAAAACAAAGGAGGAACCTACAGACCCCTTAGATCAATAATACTGATAATAATATTAATAATATTGATTGATTCAATATGTATAGACTTTTCTTCTTGAAGTATATATTGTGCATTACTTAATGATAGTATTGTTTGGTTGTCAGATAAGCTTTTGATCAGGTATAATGCCTAAAAACTGGTATGATCAACTTGCTGCATACTGGAGTCGCAAACTTTTAAGAAGCTACTGTTTTTGCCAGCATTTTTTGGTAATTCTCATTATTTTTCTTTTTGCTATTAGCCCATTTTGTGTACATCATTTTGGGGGGAAAATACCTAATTTTAGCTATTTTCCTTAAATACTTGGTCTCTTGGGAGTGGCTGGCGATCGAACCCAGCGCCTACCCCCCGGGTCCGCACCTGACACTATTAAACAAATTCGTTAAATCTAAGTGAAATTTGGTTTCTAATCATATTTTTAAAGCAAACATTGTTGTCCAAACTTGCGACCTTTGAATTAAGTCGGGCAGATGTCACTTAGCAGTAACAGTTATGAGCATTCGACTTTATTATTGTGGGTTTGTATGTGGTTTAAGACAACCGTGGTCGCACGGTTACGGGCGAAGGTTTTCTCTATTAAGGTTGGGAGGGCGGACATTTATTTCGCATTGGGTTAATACAATTTATTGCTGTTTAATTCAGGAAAATACCCTTTGTATATATAATAATAATAACATATGCATTTTTAATAAAGTAATACATTGGAAATAATCAGTAGAAATATCAAAGTGCATGTTGAATTATCGATAATTTGTTTACTGTATTAAAAAAATATTTTCCTAAGTAAAATGTTTTTTTATATAAAGAAAAAAAATTATGTATAATTCAACATGCACGAATGGTATTTTGAAAGACTATTTCACAAAAAAAATAAGGAAGTATGTCATTTTACTATATTTAAGTTGTTTCATATTTAAATTAAAAATTTAAGAAATAAACAACAATATTACTTTACAACTATAATAAAAATTTTAAATCTCAAATTTGCCGCGCACTTGTTCGAAAATGTTGGCAAGTCTAAACTTTGCTTGAGGGATATTTTATGATTGAGATTATTCCAATTAAATAGTTGTTATCACATATATTAGCATTTAAATAAAGATTATTGCTGTTTTTGTTTAAAAAGTTTAGTTTTCAACTGAAAAGAAATAAAATAACGGTTGTTTCCACCCGTAAAAAAATAATTTGCGATCGGTTTATAATAAAGTTTGGCAACGCTGTACTGGTACCAGTGCAGTCATTTGATGTTTTGATTTCCGTCATTTAAAAGAAGTAAATTATTTACTTCTTTACTGTAAATATATTTTTAATAAATAAGTGTTTAAATTAATTTTGAGTGGCCTGTTTTTAATACCAAGATTCAATTAAATAAATTAAAATTTATGAATATCAGTGATTTAAAGCTTTTAAGATGGAAAGTGCATAAAAAAATATAATATATTATCTGAAATTAATTAGGGTTTATACCTAGGATGTTTTGGTAATAAAATAAACATTTATATTGCTTATGAATAAAAATAAATCAACTAAAGGTAAGCTTCACAAATTAAGAACACATTTTGCAAAAATATTACATTTCTTTAGATCTCATTAACTGTCAGTTTCTTGTTTCCATAGTAGCCAAGTGATAATTGCACATGTGCAAAAATTATCAGATTCATTTTGATCTGATTGGTCAAGAAACTAAAAATGCAAGGTTTTGATTGGCCTATATATTTTTTGTGAAATAGTCATAATCAATATTAATTTGATAAATTAAAAATATTATTTAACAAAGTCAATAAAATATTTAAAAAAAATACACGGAAAATGATCCCAGTAACACGGATTATGATCGTTTTCCCTTGTAGGCTTTATGTGTTATAAAAATCATATACCTACATTTATATCATACATTTCATATTATGACATGTTAATAACATTATAACATATATTAAAAATATTTTTTTACATAAGCGAAATACAAATGAGGCGTATAGTGAAAGATATATGTGTTTTTTTAAGTTTTGCGTTTTTTTTATAAATGTAATAAGGACATCATATCTTTCATTACATACCACCCTCATAACAAAGGGTTTTCTTTTTGGTACGATACAAGCATTTAAAACACTATTGCATTATTAAAATTATCGCTTTTATTAGTGCAAGAGTGGCCCACAGGTATAGGCTATATTATTGGGGATGTTGAAAAAGCCAACTACATAATTAAAAATGTCAATTTTATTCTTAAAAAAGCAAAAGGCAAGTTTTACCAAGGATTTATAAAGATATTTTTAGAAAGTTTCCTAAAAAAGCCAAAATTTGTTTTATCGACAAAGTTATTTGTTCGCCCCAAAATAAATTTTCTGCACAAATGTAGGAGCGTTATGTTACCAATTTTGTAAATTTTGCTTTATTAATAAAAAATAATTACAACTTACCTTAAACTTTGAGATCATAGGAACTGAAATCCATTTAGGTACTTAAACAATGTTTACGCATTAGTTATTCTTCATTTTTAAAGGTAATTACTCCAAGAACAGTTAAAAACATTTATTTAATTATTCCAGAGCATAATTATTGGTATTTTGACTATTCTGTTATTAAATAACGAACATTTCTTTCACATGTAAAAATAATTAAAATTTCAAAGTAAAATGTGAGGTTAGATCTACTAAAAAAAAACGTGTTATTGAAGGTCAGATCTCGTTCGTAATGCAATAGTGGCCCAAAATGAACACAATTTATAGTGACCCACCAATTTTTTTCTCTAAGAAAGTAAAGAAAGTAAAATAAATTTGTTTGTCATACATTACCTTAATGTTGGTTGAGTCTACAAACCCTAACAGAAAAATTTTAAATAAAATAATGCGTCCTAGACCAAAGATTAAAAAATCGGAGAAATTTTAATAGGCAATATCTCGATATTTCCATAAAGTCAGATGTGCCACTCTTGCACTATACGCCTTAAATAATATCACTTAAAAAAACTCAAATTAAAACAACATATTTTTCCTGGTTAGTAGGGGAGACCTTACTACTACTACTACTACTACTACTACTACTAGGGGAGACTGTTGTACCTTGACAATAGTGTATCCTGGACCACCATTCAGTTTCTTGGTAGATTCTGCTATATACGCAACGAACTAATAACTCTTCTTTCTAGAATAGGCATACTGTTAAAATAAAGTATCGGCAACATCTCGGTTTGTTTGTAAACAAATAGTAGGTATATTCAGGCCTGAACAATAACAATTACTACATTAATTAAGCACCATAAAGCACCATTATTACTACATTAATTAAGCACCATAAAGCACCATTATTACTACATTAATTAAGCACCATAAAGCACCATTATTATTACCATTAATTAAGCACAATCACTAGACCATTAATTACTCACCATTTCTATACCATTAATATGGAATTACATTAATTTGGGTTGAAGTTTATTTTGGTATATTTGATATACAAGTTCTCCGCATGGAGTGATGTTCTGTTGGAACATGGTTCTGTATTTTTCGGCATAGATAAATTCTATATGACCGTCTAGCAG
Organism: Brachypterus glaber; assembly: GCA_958510825.1. Taxonomy (NCBI): domain Eukaryota; kingdom Metazoa; phylum Arthropoda; class Insecta; order Coleoptera; family Kateretidae; genus Brachypterus; species Brachypterus glaber. The sequence continues at coordinate 94,782,965 of OY294045.1, read as the reverse complement.
ACAATTTTATATTGGACATAATTTTCAAAAGCATATTTAATCCCGGACAACATTTTCAATCGTAACTGGTATTGTTGTCTCTGTTAGAACAAAGCTGTGCGAGTAAGACAGACAAATGTATATGTTGGCTACGTTTTTGTCAGTTTTAACGAATGAAATGCCTATTCTAGAGAGAGAGTTATTAGTTCGTTGTATCTACGTGATAAAACTCTACTAAGACAATGTTTACTCAGTAGAGTGCAAGCAAGCGGGAGAGTGGTTGACCATGTGCTATTGTTTTAGAGTAAAATAGAAATACATTTTTTTAGCTTAAAAAGTAACAACTTTTGGTTTTACTGTTTATTTTTTTACAAGTTGACGATTGTGTTTTGTATTTTAAATCACATTCTATCTGAATCACTGCTTATTGGTGAGTAATTTGTTATGCTATATTTTAGTTTTAAACATAACCTAGAATGTTGGGAAGTTTACTTTTGGAAAAACGCACCATGTACCATGGATCAAAACAACGTCCTGTACCACTGATCAATGATTATAGGTAGAGTTTTCTAGCTTTAAAGTTAAATGATTTAGTTAACTAATTTTGTCCCTTACGGTTGGCTTCTTCGACATTGGAGATAAGGGTAATTAGAGGATGAACTGTGGAAGTGTTAGCTCTAAATCCATAGTGATAACATGGTATATTTTCATCTATAATGTATTTCAGGCGGTTTTTGATTACCTTTTCTAAGTTTTTACATATGACCGGCAGTAGTGTGATTGGTCTATGATTCCCGGGATCTTGATGGTTGCTGTTAGGCTTGGGGATCGTGGATATATATTTTTATCCAATACATACAGATTACCAGCTTTATTTTAAATAGATAAACTCAATAATAACCCCCGCGTGGCTTTTACTTTATTGAGTGGATAATTATTTATTTTACCCACTCAACTGTCACTTGTCAAATTATTTTCTAAATGACATTAAAATTTTTAATAAAAATATGAACTCCTAAGCTATTTATTGGATAAAACCTTGTATGGCACTCATAGGTAAACCGATATTGCCCTCTCGAAAATTAACCAGCTTACTTTACCCACTAGTACCATAAATAACTATTTCCATTATTCCACTTTTTTATTGGTTACGATAATTCTGAATTATAAGTAAATCGTTTGAATTTTGATAACATGACAATAATTACAATTTAAATGAACAAAACGTAACTAATTTTAACTGTCCAAGTCTAATCTAAGAAAACAAACGAAATCTAAAAGAGATAAAGGTAAACTTGAATTGGTTGATTAAGGTTGATGCATCCAAATTCTGGAATTTTAGCAAAACTGCACCTGTTATTAATTTTTTAATGAGCTATTATAGGTACCATTCTTCTTTAAGGCCAAAGGCTAAAGTTTATAGACTTAGCATACTGGGTAATAGTAATAGGTAATAGTCCAAACCTAAAACTCTTTTGGTCCTAGGTCCAAAGTTTTGAGTTTTGATCAGATCAAAGAAAAAATTCAGATTTGACCTAAAGTTAGATGTAGGAATAAGAAAAAAAAATCATTTAAATCGAAGATGTGTTGGAGCAAAATTCCCAAAAACTGTTCGATTCTCTCGCGAAAGCATAGTTAAAAAAACTGATCAATAATTATAGGTAGACTTTTCTAGCTTCAAAGTTAAATGATTTAGTTAACTAATTTTGTCCCTTACGGTTTGATAAGATGACAATAATTATAATTGAAATGAACAAAACGTAACTAATTTTAACTGTGCCAAGTCTAATCTAAGAAAACAAACGAAATCTAAAAGAGATAAAGGTAAACTTGAATTGGTTGATTAAGGTTGACGCATCCAAATTCGGGAATTTTAGCAAAACTGCACCTGTTATTAATTTTTTAATGAACTATTATAGGTACCATTCTTCTTTAAGGCCAAATGCTAAAGTTTATAGACTTAGCATACTGGGTAATACGGCACTGCTTGTCACAGAACCATAAACAGTTAGTCGTAAAACTGGCAGTCGTTATAACGAATACATTTCTCCCTTTACCGCCACTTTTACCTGTTTATAAAGGATAATAAAGCCTTATTGCACGGGCAATACGAGGCCATATTTTCTTATCGTTGGGTTTAACTTTCTTGGCACACATTGGGTTCATTTTATCTGTAGCTAGGGGTAACCTAAAATCAACTTTAGGTTGACTTTAAGTTGTCTAATAGAGAAAATCTGGCTCATTTAGGTTTGAAATTTTTAATAAAGCAAAAAAATAGATATCCTTTTTATTAAGTTTTATTCAAATTTTAAAAACTCCAGACCCGAGACACTTTTCAATTCTGTCCTAGCCTAAAATTTCTAGGATAGAACTTCTACAAGATAAAGGATGAATCAACATTTAATTAATTAGGATAAAACTAGAGCAGAGGATACTTAGGTCAGTTAAGGGTAACTAGGTCTGTTAGTTCCTTGTAATTAAACTACCAATCCAGTGCTCTTCTTAATCTAATTATAAAGACTTAGTGGTGCCCCCGATCAAACTTAACAGTAGTCTTATAAGTATAGTGTCGCAATTCAAATACTTAGGGCATATTCTAACCTGTGATCTCTCCGATAATCTCGACAGTACAAAGCCCTCTGCGTCCGTGCTAATATGTTAACCCGTCGTTTCTTCAAGTGTAACTCTGACATTAAAAAACTGTTATTTCAAACATATTGCTCAGGGATCTACATGTCCGAACTTTGGTGTAATTATACACTGGGATGGTGGAATAAGTGCGCGTGTGCTATAATAATGCGTTTAGACTCTTAAATAACATACCGAGATTTTCTAGTGCTAGTGAAATGTTTGCTACGGCTCGTGTTAGCTATTCGTAGATTTCGGTCTTTGGGTTCCGCGATCGGCTGTATAAATCTTCTAACCTCTTTATTGTGGCTCTACTGAGGAGTGACATTCTATGGCGTTCCAATCTATGGCAAACCTGGAGTAGAGTTTTAATGGGGGGACGGTAGCTCTTTTGAACTTTTGTATATTGGCTAATTAATAATTTTCTTGTAGATATTTTGTATGTTTTGTATTTTTTGTATATGGCCCTCTGGGCTGGAATAAAGGATTATTATTATTATTAATCTATCGTGCTTTGTGGCGAACTGATTAAATGCTTTAAGTCGCCTTTTCACCGAGCAAGTTTTACGTAAGTTTGGTTCTATGCAAGTTTGCTGCTAATTGTAGCAAGAGGACAATTGCACGTTGATTTGTCTTGCTTGATCGTTTACACGGTGCAAGTTTGTCTCCATGTATTGCCAATTCAAACAGTGCTAGCAACCAGACAATTTGGACGATTTTTAAGAAAAACCTTATCTAGCATTTGCTTTTCAGCGAATAAAACACAGGATCCAATTAAATGCACATCCAGAGGCTGGCATGCAACATAATACATAAAAATGCGATACCGTGATTGGCTTACAAGATACATGACGGCACGTCAAGCCAATCACGGCATCACATTCTTATGTACTATGCTTGTTATGCGAGCCTGTGGATCTGCCCTAAATCTAATTCAAAAAACATTAACACAATCAAACCCAACCTAGCATTTGATTTTACAACGAATAACACACAGGATCCAATTCAATCCAATTTAAAACACAGGAACACAATGTAAAAACAATTAAAAACGACAAAACAATTAAAAACGGTTGGTACCACGAAAGTTACTATAAAACTTGAGTGAAAATCGCCAAAATATAGAACGTATTCTATATATTTTGAAAATAGCGTCAAACATGAATGTAGGCATGCGCACTAACTAAATCATTCTCGCAACAAACTTTACACATAAAAGACACATTTAGGCACATTTTGGGCTAAGGTCCATTTTGGGCCAAGGCCCATTTGGGACGAATGCGTCGATCGCTTCATATCCACTATGGTCAGTCCACGCCTGTTATACTTTCTAACCCAAAATTAAGTATGCCGCTCTATTGTGCGTTAATCTTTGACGTTCTAGTTTAAGTGTTTTTGGGACACGTCCCGGCGCCCTACAGCCTCCCATCTACGTCTATTATGAGATCCAAGCACGCAGCATGTTCCAAGGAAAATCTCATTCTAAGGACTTTAACAGTGTAATGCAAGTTATTACTTGAAGTTACGTTCTTGTTATCCGTCGTAAATTACTATATGGTTTGTCCAAATAGTTAATTAAAATAGTATTTGTAAAATAACTACTATATGGTAAAAAAGTAACTATAAGAGTTACTAACCTATTGCAAATGTTAAACCAAAACAAGATTATAAAACTTGCCCGATTAAAGAAAACAACATAAATCTATTTAATTTATTATATTTTTAACTTGCCGAGTCACATACATTTCATTTAATACATTCAGATTAAGCTATTTTCATACACAATAATTCTGGGGCCAAGGGGGTGAGAACAGTCTTTAAAAAGTGCCTTTAAGATATGTGATACCTAATTTTTTAAAGAATTGAGAATTTATGAAATGACATTTTGATTAAATGAAAATTAAAGACAGTTTTTAGTGTTTAAATATGTCAGATAAAGTTTTTAAAGTCTTTTTTTAACTCTTAGCCTATTGAATAATTGTGTAAAACTGTGAAAATAGACTAATCTAAATGTAATAAATGTAATTTGTTTGACTCGATAAGGTAAAAAATTTATTTTTCGGGGAACCCATTTCACCACCTTTTCGAGGCTTCTAGCATCCAAAGGAACCCGATCCGGGACCTGGCGATTTGCAAGTAGCTTAATTTGAATGTATTTTAAGACATATATAAAATACAGCTGGGAGCAAATAATAAAACAAAAATGGTCACCAGCTCTTAGACTATTAGAACTGCGATTCTCGAGAAACAAAACAAACCTATTGCAAATGTTAAACCAAAACAAGATAACTTACTACCAGCAAAAAGATTATAAAACTTGCACGATTAAAGAAAACAACATAAATCTATTTAATTTATTATATTTTTAACTTGCCGAGTCACATACATTTCATTTAATACATTCAGATTAAGCTATTTTCAAACACAATAATTCTGGGGCCAAGGGGTGAGAACATTCTTTAAAAAGTGCCTTTAAAATATTTGATACCTAATTTTTTTAAGAAATGAGAATTTATGAAATGACATTTTGATTAAATGAAAATTAAAGAGAGTTTTTAGCGTTGACATATGTCAGATAAAGTTTTTAAAGTCTTTTTTTTAACTCTTAGCCTAGTGTATAATTGTGTAAAACTCTGAAAATAGACTAATCTAAATGTAATAAATTTTTTTGACTCGATAAGTTAAAAATATATTTTTCGGGGACCCCATTTCACAACCTTTTCGAGGCTTCTAGCATCCAAAGGAACCCGATCCAAGACCTGGCGATTTGCAAGTAGCTTAATTTGAATGTACTTTAAGACATATATAAAATACAGCTGGGAGCAAATAATAAAACAAAAATGGTCACCAGCTCTTAGACTATTAGAACTGCGATTCTCGAGAAACAAAACAAACCTATTGCAAATGTTAAACCAAAACAAGATAAAAAAACTTGCCCGATTAAAGAAAACAACATAAATCTATTTAATTTATTATATTTTTAACTTGCCGAGTCACATACATTTCATTTAATACATTCAGATTAAGCTATTTTCATACACAATAATTCTGGGGCCAAGGGGTGAGAACATTCTTTAAAAAGTGCCTTTAAAATATGTGATACCTAATTTTTTAAAGAAATGAGAAATTATGAAACGTCATTTTGATTAAATGAAAATTAAAGAGAGTTTTTAATGTTGACATATGTCAGATAAAGTTTTTAAAGTCTTTTTTTTAACTCTTAGGCTGGGTTTATCAAAGTGCAGCTAAATTTAGCTGACACGTAATAACAATAGCAACTCTAACCAAAATCCAGAATTTGCTCTTAACTGAGACTTTTATCTTTTAGATAAAGTTTTAACTGTACACTGATAAACTGGGCCTTAGCCTAGTGAATAATTGTGTAAAACTCTGAAAAGAGACTAATCTAAATGTAATAAATGTAATTTGTTTGACTCGAGAAGTTAAAAATATATTTTTCGGGGACCCCATTTCACCACCTTCTTGAGGCTTCTAGCATCCAAAGGAACCTGATCCAGGACCTGGTGATTTGCAAGTAGCTTAATTTGAATGTATTTTAAGACATTTATAAAATACAGCTGGGAGCAAATAATAAAACAAAAATGGTCACCAGCTCTTAGACTATTAGAAATGTGATTCTCGAGAAACAAAACAAACCTATTGCAAATGTTAAACCAAAACAAGATAACTTACTACCAGCAAAAAGATTATAAACCATTCCCGATTAAAGAAAACAACATAAATCTATTTAATTTATTATATTTTTAACTTGCCGAGTCATATACATTTCATTTAATACATTCAGATTAAGCTATTTTCATAGTTATGCACAATAATTCTGGCGCCAAGGGGTGAGAACAGTCTTTAAAAAGTGCCTTTAAAATATTTGATACCTAATTTTTTTAAGAAATGAGAATTTATGAAATGACATTTTGATTAAATGAAAACTAAAGAGAGTTTTTAGCGTTGACATATGTCAGATAAAGTTTTTAAAGTCTTTTTTTAACTCTTAGCCTATTGAATAATTGTGTAAAACTGTGAAAATAGACTAATCTAAATGTAATAAATGTCATTTGTTTGACTCGATAAGTTAAAAATGTATTTTTCGGGGACAACATTTCACCACCTTTTCGAGGCTTCTAGCATCCGAAGAAACCCGATCCAGGACCTGGCGATTTGCAAGTAGCTTAATTTGAATGTACTTTAGGACATATATAAAATACAGTTGGGAGCAAATAATAAAATAAAAATGGTCACCAGCTCTTAGACTATTAGAACTGCGATTCTCGAGAAACAAAACAAACCTATTGCAAATGTTAAACCAAAACAAGATAACTTACTACCAGCAAAAAGATTATAAAACTTGCACGATTAAAGAAAACAACATAAATCTATTTAATTTATTATATTTTTAACTTGCCGAGTCATATACATTTCATTTAATACATTCAGATTAGGCTATTTTCATAGTTATACACAATAATTCTGGGGCCAAGGGGTGAGAACATTCTTTAAAAAGTGCCTTTAAAATATGTGATACCTAATTTTTTAAAGAATTGAGAATTTATGAAACGTCATTTTGATTAAATGAAAACTAAAGAGAGTTTTTAATGTTGACATATGTCAGATAAAGTTTTTAAAGTCTTTTTTTTTTAACTCTTAGGCTGGGTTTATCAAAGTGCAGCTAAATTTAGCTGACACCTAATAACAATAGCAACTCTAACCAAAATCCAGAATTTGCTCTTAATTGAGACTTTTATCTTTTAGATAAAGTTTTAACTGTACACTGATAAACTGGGCCTTAGCCTAGTGAATAATTGTGTAAAACTCTGAAAATAGACTAATCTAAATGTAATAAATTTTTTTGACTCGATAAGTTAAAAATATATTTTTCGGGGACCCCATTTCAACACCTTTTCGAGGCTTCTAGCATCCAAAGGAACCCGATCCGGGACCTGGCGATTTGCAAGTAGCTTAATTTGAATGTACTTTAAGACATATATAAAATACAGCTGGAAGCAAATAATGAAATAAAAATGGTCACCAGCTCTTAGACTATTAGAAATGCGATTCTCGAGAAACAAAACAAACCTAATGTTAAACCAAAACAAGATAACTTACTACCAGCAAAAAGATTATAAACCATTCCCGATTAAAGAAAACAACATTAATCTATTTAATTTATTATATTTTTAACTTGCCGAGTCATATACATTTCATTTAATACATTCAGATTAAGCTATTTTCATACACAATAATTCTGGGGCCAAGGGGTGAGAACATTCTTTAAAAAGTGCCTTTAAAATATTTGATACCTAATTTTTTTAAGAAATGAGAATTTATGAAATGACATTTCGATTAAATGAAAATTAAAGACAGTTTTTAGTTTTGACATATGTCAGATAAAGTTTTTAGGAGTTGCGTTCCATCCGTGGAATGGGCAACGTGTACTTTCGGCTAGAATTTGTAAATCGGTAACAACGTTCATTTTACGCACCAAGTAGTTTATGTGAAAATGTGATCGTCAAGAAAATATTAATACTATGAAACCGTTCTATATATTTAAATTAAAAATTCTATATATTTAAATTAAAAATTCTATATATTTAAATTAAAAATTCTATATATTTAAATTAAAAATATTTGATGTTTGTGATGTACTTTTGTGGGTTAACCACGTTTTTTTTGTGAGGTTATATTAATAAGAAATTATATTTAGTTGAAACGATTAGAGAGACTCGCTTCAAGTCTCTAATACTTGTACCTGGTCAATAAGAACGAGAGTTCAAGACCATTAAGTCCTTTTGGGTCACTTTCATTTAGTGTCCAAAAGTAAATTTTGAAGAAGAAGAAGAAGATAGTTTTTAAAGTCTTTTTTTTAACTCTTAGCCTTGTGAATAATTGTGTAAAACTCTGAAAATAGACTAATCTAAATGGAATAAATGCAATTTGTTTCTCGATAAGTTAAAAATATATTTTTACAATCCTCGTATATACAAACAACCGATATACTTGAATTGGGGATTAAGAATCGAATGTTTTTTTGTTCTGCGAGGGCAAAAAGCAGCTTTTAAAGCTCGCCGGTGGTAAATCCTACCCGGATATTGCAATGTTTATGTGTCAAGTTGTAAATCCTTCAATTCAGACTCGTAAACGCTCTATATTGCTTTGTTCATTTGTTTCTTTTTATTTGCCTTTTTTTGCAATTTTACTTTAGAAAGTATTATAGTACCGTGCACCCCGAAGTTCTTCTTCTTCTTCTTCTTCTTCTTCTTCTTCTTCTTCTTCTTCTTCTTCTTCTTCTTCTTCTTCTTCTTCTTCTTCTTCTTCTTCTTCTTCTTCTTCTTCTTGGAATTTGGCCAGCTCGATACAAATATGTATTTGTACTCTATTTTTTCTTCCTGTAATCTAGGAATTCGGGTCACAACGAAGTGGTCTGGGAATTCCCATCCCCGAAGTCCAAATTTCTGGGTTAATTTGTTTGTTTTTCTATGACTCGCAAAAAAACTTCTCACTGTGTAACGCTCTTTGCGCAAACGCTAACTTGTTATCTTTAAACTTAAAAAAAAACTTATCTTTCACGTTTTACGTTTCAAATTACATTTATTAACATTTTTTACGATATTATTCAGTATTTACCAATTTAAGGTTTTATTTTACTCTATGCTTTTGTGTGCATATTATACTCTATGTTAATTTCTTCAAATTTAATTTTATTAGCATTATGTACTAATATTACGCAATAGTCTGTGATAAAAATGTGAAAGCCCTGTGATAGCAATGTTATAGTCGCAACAAACACTCACTTAAAAACTAAATTACTTAAACTGAACGTTAACCTGCGGTCTTTATTGGATGAATACGGCGAACTGCACCCCGAAGTTTACTTTAGAAATATTTATAAGTATTATAGTACACGATTCACTCACCGCAGTAATGAGGAGAATCCAGCGCATGCGCACTGATTTTCTTATTTTTGTTTTAACGTATGCCAAAAATTATTTTAAGCTTATGTAACATTCTTTTGCAGAATTTTACAAAAATATCTACTTTTTTCTTATGCATATTGTTACACCAGGCGAGCATTTATTTTTTAATTAGCTAAAGCTAAATTATTTAGCCTAAATATCCTATTTGATTCCTAAAATATATCTGTATCTGAAAAATGCCTCCAATTAAAACAAAAACACCAAACCAGCAAACTACCAAACCATTATTAACGTAAACCAACGCCTTCCATTAAAAAAAAAAAAAAACACCAAACCAGCAAACTGCCAAACCAAACCATTGTTAACGTAAACCAACGCCTCCCATTAAAAAAAAAACACCAATCCTACAAACTACCAAACCAAACCATTGTTAACGTAAACCAACGACTCCCATTTAAAAAAAACACCAAACCAGCAAACTACCAAACTACTACTACCAGTACACTAGTTTATTTGTTAGAATATATAGCAAAATATTGTTAAAATACTCAAGAATTTCTGTTTGATTTTTTTAATGGGGGCATTGGTTTACGTTAACAATGGTTTGGTTTGGTAGTTTGCTGGTTTGGTATTTTTTTTTAATGGGAGGCGTTGGTTTACGTTAACAATGGTTTGGTTTGGTGTTTTTTTTTTTTAATGAGAGGCGTTGGTTAACGTTAATAATGGTTTGGTTTGGTAGTTTGCTGGTTTGGTGTTTTTTTTAATGGGAGGCATTTTTCAGATACGATATTTCAGAATTTAGAAGTCGATATATTTTAAGAATCAAATAGGATTATATCTAGGCTAAATAATTTAGCTTTAGCTAATTAAAAAATAAATGCTTGCCTGGTGTAACAATATGCATAAAAAAAAGTAGATATTTTTGTAAAATTCTGCAAAAGAATGATTCATAACCTTAAAATAATTTTAGGCACACGTCAAAACAATCAGTGCGCATGAGCTGGATTCTCCTCATTACTGCGGTGAGTGAATCGTTATAGTACCGTGCACCCCGAAAATCTTCTTCTTCTTCTTCTTCTTCAAAGAATCGTGGCCATTTCCTTTGGAATTTGGCCAGCTCGATACATATATGTATTTGTACCCTATTTTTTCTTCCTATAATCTAGGAATTCAGGTCACAACGAAGTGGTCTGGGAATTCCCATCCCCGAAGTCCAAATTTCTGGGTTAATTTGTTTGTTTTTCTAAGACTCGCAAAAAACTTCTCACTGTGTAACGCTCTTTGCGCAAACGCTAACTCGTTATCTTTAAACTTAAAAAAAACTTATCTTTCACGTTTTACGTTTCGAATTACATTCATTAACATTTTTTACGATATTATTCCGTATTTACCAATTTAAGGTTTTATTTTACTCTATGCTTTTGTGTGCATATTATACTCTATGTTAATTTCTTCAAATTTAATTTTATTAGCATTATGTACTAATATTACGCAATAGTCTGTGATAAAAATGTAAAAGCCCTGTGATAGCAATGTTATAGTCACAACAAACACTCACTTAAAAACTAAATTACTTAAACTGAACGTTAACCTGCGGTCTTTATTGGATGAATACGGCGAACTGCACCCCGAAGTTATAGTGCCATGGTTTGTAGTGCCATGAACAGGGATAGATTTTCATTAGGCAATAAATTATTATCATTGTCAATGTCAATATTTTTTTCATCAAAATTTTTCTGTAAAGTTTTTTAATGAATAAAAGAACAATAAATAAAGAAAATGGGTTGCTTAGAAAGAAGATAAACAATATGGGAAATTTACTGTCAGAAACAGTGATAGTTATGGTAGATACAAATTGAAAATAAGGTCCTGTACTCCCAAGTGTTTTTTATTTAGCTACCCGGGTTTCGTTAGTCTAGGCTAACATCAAAAACCTGAATGATGTTAGCCTAGACTAACGAAACCCGGGTAAAATCACTTTCAATATTTATAATATTCATAGAATGGTTTCACAAGTATTATTTTCACAACAGACACATTTTAACAAAAATTAATTTGAAAATGAAACCGCAAGCAAAAAAAAACGATTATTTTTTTATAAGACAGTAAAGAAATATTTTTAAACTTTAAAATTAAGTATATTTTAATAATTTATTATAATTATTAACAATCGAATAAAATTTTTTGTTAATACACGGGCAAAAATTAAATTGGGAATTCGTAGGTTTATTATCCTCGTCTTGTATTACAAATAACTATGATTTGCTTTCCCATTTTGAAAATTTTAAAAATTTCGTAAAGCCTTGTATTCGTGCAAAAATTTTCAATTTTTTTTTTTGCGAATTTTTCGTTTTATGACGTTTTATGTCGATATAAATTAATTTCAAGCAAAAAAAAAATTGTCGATCGATCGGTCGATCGGTCTGTCCGGGAAATCTTGTAAGCACGATAACTTAAGAACCCTTTAAGCTAGAGACTTGAATTTTGGCATACAGGTATGTTACCAAAAGTTGTTGCTCGGGATTATTTTAGGTGAACAAGGGCGTGCGGCAAGGGGGGAAAAATACATTTTTTTTAGAAAAAATTTAAAATTGCTATATAGAGGTTTTAAGGTTGCTGAAATTGAATCTGATAATAAAATTTCTCTAACTTCACCCCCGAGGGGGTGAGGGGGTAAATATTTTGAAATGTTTTCCAAATTTTCTTGAAAATTTGTAGATAGGGTTTTTTGAGGTGGATCAAAATGAATCTTTAAATATATTTTTTGAAACCAACCCCCTTAGGGGTGGGGGGTGATTTTGTGAAAGTTGGTATATAGGGGTTTTCAAGGTTGCTGAAACTTAATATGATAATAAAACACTGCTCAGTAAAAGAGCTTTCCCATTTTTCACCTCCGTGCGTGAAATTGATATTTCTTATCACATTTTTTTTCCTAATTTCAGCCCTGAGGGGTGGGGAGTAGTTTTCGTGAAAACTGGAGTATTGGGGTTTTTGAGGTTGCTGAAAGTGAATCTGATAATAAAAATATTCTAAATCCACCCCCTGAGGTGTAGTTTTCGTGAAAATTGGTATATTGGGGTTTTTGAGGTTGTTGAAAGGTAATCTGATTATAACAAAATTCTAACTTCACCCCCAAAGGGGCAGAGGGTAGTATTGGGGTTTTTGAGGTTGCTGAAAGTGAATCTGATAATAAAAATATTCTAAATCCACCCCCTGAGGTGTAGTTTTCGTGAAAATTGGTATATTAAGGTTTTTATGGTTGCTGAAAGTGAATCTGATAATAAAAAAATCCATTTTACGCGCGGAGGTGTAAAATGGGAAAACTCTTTTACTGGGCAGTGTATTTTCGAATAAATTATGTTTTGGTATTTTTATTGTCATCGGTACACAAAACAACAATTTGTTAGAAATACCACAAAACATAAATAATCTGTTCATGAACAGGCCTTTTTCAAATTACAACAAATATCGTCATAGTGTAAATTTTATATTAAATAGTTTCGAGGGTGGTTTTTGCGTTAAACCAATTTAATTTCCAAACATAGTGGGTACTTATTTGAAAATTTATAGTCGAAATAATTTAGCTGCAAAATATAGTTCCAATAAAACTGTTTAAAATAATGAACATTTCGAAAATATTTTTGTTGGCGGTAGGTACATACAGAGCGGTGCAAAAGTCACACCCCCCCCCCTTAACTTTTGAACCAGTTGAGATATCGACTTCAAATTAGGAACTTTTAAACTTAACAACTTAAACTATCTTTTAGCATATATTTAATACTTTCAGCTCTTAAAATGTGGGCAGGGGGGCATGGGTGCACATTTTTTTAAATGGAAAGGTGGGTCGTGTAATACATCATTTTAAAGCTTATAAAATTATCCAATTAACTCCATATTTTTAAATTAAAAAAAAATGGGTTTAAAATGGGGTTGAAAATGGGTATTAATGTCAAATTCCCCTAAAAAAACAAATAATTTTTTTAAAATGCTTAATTTCATCATAAAAAAATGTTAATTATACTTTTAAACTAATTTTAGTTGACATAAATAAAAATTTATAAAAAAAACTTAAAAAATCGAATGTTTTAGCAGAAAAAATTGAAAAATCAAAACCTTAAAAAACATTTTTAAAAAATTTAAAAATGTTAGTTTAAATAGAGAATTTTGGACCGCACTGTATAATTTACATTATTTAAAACTTTAAACACATGACAAAATTAAATTAAATTTTTGTCAATAATCAAAATAATAAATAATTTTTTTTTTCAAAATTATAGAAATTCAAAGGCCATTAAAATTAACTATAAAACTATAAGAAACTATACAGAATAACTTATAAACTAATTACAATAATTGAGTTTGTATAAGTTACACTATCCCACAAAATTAATTTTTTGAAGTATACTTTTTTCTGATAAAACGTATCTTAAAGCATTTTTTCTCCTGATTTTGAATCTTTTTTCAGATTTGGGCTGCGACCGCACAGTTTTTATATGCAGGGTATTTAGCTAAAGAAACACTCTTTTTTTTTAAATGACTAGAATTTTCTTTTATTAATATTTTTTAATCAAATTCGGATCACTTATAAAAAAAGGATGTGCTTTTAGACTTTGGAAGGTTTTTTTTAAATAAAATTACAGTAAAGAAATTGTTTTTTGTTGTAAAATTTTCAAAAGATGGATTTTTTAACGTAATATAAATAAATTTTTTTTGTATTTATCTGGCTGTATTTTGTTTTTTAATTTTTTAACGGGAAGCTTCTACACGAAAAAAAAAATTATAGCTAGGAGCGCTATAACACACATACCAAGCAAATTATAATCGCTTATTATATAAATACAAGGCTTTCTCTTACAATTATGGCAGTCAGTGTAAAAATTTATATGAAATACTTTAATTGTTTAGTGAATAATAAAATATAACAAATAGTATGGCATTTATAGCTTAAATAGATTTAATTATTGTCCGTGCTAATAATTTTTATAATATAATAAAATTTCTGTAAATTTATAATAGTGCCTGTAATAAATATAATATATATATAATATATATAATCGTTTCCAATTTATTTTTAACATTATTAGTTATTGTGTCCCTTATAATCTATAGCTTAAATCACTATAATTTTCCACTGTTACCAAATATCTTATAATGTATAGCGCAGAGCCCACTAATTTCTTTCCGTGAAGTTTTTAAATTTTTATTTATCGATAACTTTTTTTCCCACCTTACTCGTTTAAATGGAATGATTAAGATTAAAATAAATAAAAATGTAAATATTTAAAACCCCGCGTCAACGCTAGAGTCGACGCGGCGCCAATGCGAGTACTGCAAATTCGCGAGTACTGATTATATTGCTCTACCGCACGTGTGGTTAAATACAAAAATGAGGATCGAATTTAAGAATAGTCTGACTACCCATAAAATTAATATATTAACGTGGACATATCACCCACTAATAAATTATGCGATGTATTCAGAGCAGTATTCCAAAATTTTTTACTAGACTCTTCGCAAATCTGCAACTAGAAGAGTAAATATTTTAGACTATTTCACAAACAATATATAGGCCAATCATTTCTTTTTTTCTTGGTCAATCAGATCAAAATGAATTTGATAATTTTTGCACATTTGAAATTATCACTTGGTTACTATGGAAACAAGAAACTGACAGTTAATTACATCTTAATAAATATTATAATATAATAATATAATAATATAATAATAATAATAATAATATAACTTATATTTTTGCAAAATGTGTTTTTAATTTGTGAAGCTTACCTTTAGTTGATTTATTTTTATTGATAAGCAATATAAATGCTTATTTTATTACCAAAACATCCTAGGTATAACCCTAATTAATTTCAGATAATATATTATATTTTATGCACTTTCCAACTTAAAAGCTTGAAATCACTGATATTCATAAATTTTAATTTATTGAATCTTGGTATTTAAAACAGGCCACTAAAAACTAATTTAAACACTTATTTATTAAAAATATATTTGCAGTAAAGAATTATGGAAATCAAAACATTAAATGGTACCAGTACAGCGTTGCCAAAGTTTATCAGAAACCAATAGGAAATTGTTTTTTTACTGGTGGAAACACCCGTTATTTTATTTCTTTTCAGTTGAAAACTAAACTTTTTAAACAAAAACAGCAATGATTTTTATTTAAATGCTAATATATGTGATAACAACTATTTTATTGGAATAATCTCAAGCATAAAATATCCCTCGAGCAAAGTTTAGACTTGGCAACATTCGCGAACAAGTGAACCTCGTGGATTTAAAAAGCGTGGAAAATTTGAGATTTAAATTTTTAATTATAGTTGTAAAGTAATATTCTTGTCTAGTTCCCAAATTTTTAATTTAAATATGAAACAACATAAAACATTGTAAAATTATATACTTCCTTATTTTGTTTGTGAAATAGTCTTTCAAGTTACCATTCGTGCATGTTGAATTATACATAATTTTTTTACTGTATATAAAAAAATATTTTGCTTAAGGAAACTGTTTTTGAGCATTTTTCGTCAATTTTGTAAGACTAAAAATGCACTCAAACAATTGCCAAGCAAAATATTTTTTTTAACAGTAAAAAAATTATCGATAATTTAACATGCACTTATGATATTACTACTGATACTTTTCCTGGATTTAGACATTCGGATGCATCCCACATAGGTAGAGAATATATAGAGGAAATAAACGTTTGCGCAGGGTTCTGTGCTGCGAAATAACAATAGATAGAAAATTGATATCTAAATGGTAAAAATGGCGGTTCTACGTTGCTAACAATATTTCAACTGTATAATTTTTAATTATAAAAACCAATAAATTTCCAATATTTTGCTACAAATTTTAATAAGAACACTCAAAGACAGCATAAATTGGCATACCAACCGTTTAAATCCAAGCAAACGTAAATTTACATGGGTAGGAGGTCCAACAACGCTGCACTCTGTTATTTTGTTATAAAATTGAATAATTGGTGATATTTTGTTTGTGGCGTTGTTTGTGGTATCTACGTGTCTTTATAGTTTTATTTTGTTTATGGTGTTAAAATTTTTAAGTTAAAAATGACTTGTTTTGTGAAGACTTGTAAAAAAGTGAAAAACCTTTTTGAGGTTTTGTTTTTGTTTACAAATTTTGACGTTTAAAAGGTAAAAATGGCGGACTAAATTTTACACACCTAATATGTTTTTGTCTTTATCTAATAACCACTATAGCTTCTTTACCTATGTGATGCATCCAAATATTTTTATCTGTTTTTGGTACAATTACTTAAGTAATTATTAGTAATTACGTATACCGGGTGTAATAAGACCATGGTACTGTCCTCCTTTTTTTTTCATTATTTTAAAAGTTGGACTTTTTAAATTTGAAACCTATTCACGATGGTTTTTTGGAAACTTTAACTTTTTGTTTCCGACCCCTGATTTGTTTTCATAAATTATTTAAATACACCATAAGAAGTAATTTAGGCAAATATTATATATTTTTTTACGTTTTTTCTAATTTTGAGATAAATGCTACTGCTTTTTTGAAAAAAAAAGTTAAATATCGTTGTTTTCGGCCCTAAATTTTTTTTTTCCACAAACATTATACATCTATGAGATGCAGTTTTTTACGCAGATTTTAAAAATATTTTGTTTTTTTACATATCTTTAACGGTTTTCGAGAAAATTTCAAAAAACTTAAAAACAGTTTTTTAAATGACTTAAAAACAGTTTTTTAAATGACTATTTCTTAGTTATTGCTAAATATTTTAATTTTTTTAATGGCTTAATTTGTTCATTTTTTAATACTTATTAATTATGTGAAAACGGATTTGAGATTAAAAATTTCTGTCCTGAGATATAAGGGAAAAACACCACCCTAAAATTTTTTTAGGGCCGAAAACAACGATAACTTTTTTTTTCAAAATAGCAGTAGAATTTATCTCAGAATCCTATACCAAACTTAACAAATGGAGGTCAAATTCGTGTTCAGCATCAAAAAGTACATCGATAATAAATAGATAATAAATTATCTTGGATTTATATTATCTTAAATCGAGGTAATATACTTCTTTTAAGATCATGTATCCTCGGTTTAAGATTATCTGTGACTTTGTTTGTTTGTTTGTTTTGTTTGTTTAACCTCGTACTATTCTACTTAATTAAGCATCCCCTAAGTCCAGGACTTATGTGGGCTAGTAGTAGAGGGAACCACCGGCTTATACTGACTTTCGAACCAGTTTCTAGGGAGTGTCTGTTTCACTTATCGCCTTCGACAAATTTCAATTATTTATTAACTGAAAAAGGCAAATCGGCGCCAGTGAGAATCGAACTCACGATAGAAGACTTGCTATACATACGCGCTAGCCACTACGCTATGCCTCCCATTGGTTTCCTTTAATTATTCTCTTGGTAAAAAAAATCCTTTTGTCAATGATTTTTTCCTTAAATGCATGACATTTAAAATAGTAACAGAGAATCAAGAGTTATTAACTTGACTCAAAGCCCCTGTTGTCTTACGGTAAAGAGTTTGCCGGCCTCACTCCACGTAGATATACAGTAGACTCGCCCGTTGTTATTGTTGGCTGGCAGACAATTTGCGCAGTAGTTCAAGATATGCGCGGGAGAGAAGTTAGGTTTGTTTTTTTTGCCGTCAGTTGTCTTTAAAGGGGTATCATTGTTTTTATCTGCTTTAAAATGGACGAATTTGTATCTGTTACCCTCCAAACGATAGGGATTTTCAAATTTACTTAAAAAATTGACGGGTAAGTAGCTTTAACTAATTTATAATAAGCGCTATTTTGCAATGGCGTTACAACAAGTTTTTCTTCAAAAGCAAGTGCTTTTTCCTACGACCACCTATGAAACCAAATTTCACCCGATTAACAGAGTAAGAAAGTATCATATTTCATAGGCGTGTGAAATAATATTATTCATGTGTGGGAATTTTTTTCAGAACATTTATCTTACACCAAGTATCGGTTTAAGATAATATGATCTTGAATCAAGAGAATCATAATCTTAAATCAAGAATATAATTCTCTTAATTCAAGATTAAATTATCTTAAACCAAGATTTGGTGTAAGATAATATGATCTTGAATCAAGATAATAACATACTTGGTTTAAGATAATATGATCTTAAATAAATGGTTTAAGTGGCTTTCATTTAAGGAAATGTCCTTAAATCTAGGACCTCAAATGCCAAGATCACGCCGGACTTGATCCAAGACAGTCATGGCGTTGAATATATCGAAAGCCATGGCGGCCTTGGTTCAAGATCGTTTTGCTTTGATTCAAGATATCCTTTTTTCTGTGTATATCAGACAAAATGAAGGCATAGTTTTTTTTTTCGACCAGTGTTATTTAAAAAAATATCACACACGAATACTATACTATTAAATGTAAAGCATCTTCACTTGTTATTTATTTTTTTCATTAGGTCGCTGTTAAAAAAGGGTTGCCGAACCCTTCACTATACAGAGCACCCTTTGCTCGCCATAATATCTCGATTATGCGCATATTAAATTATAAACAGGCGTGTAGAGTGTAAAAAAAACAATGCATTATACAGAAAACATCGTTTTTTATCAAAGAAAGGTTTGTCTTTGATAAAAACACGAAATTATATTTTGGTTAAAATGTTTAAGGGATTGTTCTGATTTTTGAGGCAAAAAATTGAGGATTTTTGGAATTTTTTTTTAGACGACCTGTATTATTTTTATGTACAAAACTTTTTACAAAGTATTAGACAACTCTTAAAGTTCACAAAAAATAGTTATTTTCGTAACTAGTGTATTAAGTGCATAAAATCACTTAATATACGAGTTGAGAATTTAATTTTATTCAACACCTTTTATTTTTAAATAAAAATCTATAATTTTGTGAAAAATTATGTCAAAAATATTAAGATTAAGTTTTCTTAATACTAAAATAATAGGTAGCCATGGCCTAAGTAGGCCTATTAAAAATAAACAATTGGTAGTTTTACATTTCTTACAAACGTCAAAATGGACGCGGTGATGACAGAATTTTTAATAAAAACAGTATTTTATTCAAAAACTAAAGAATAATTTATGGTTTTCTTTAATTTTTATGGTTTAGTTAACGTGCTTCTATTTATAGAATAGTTATAATACTTAATTAATAGGGTATGTAACTAATTTTGGGTGAGATCAAAAGCTGTACGTAAAAGAGTGGGTGAAAAATTTTTTAGTCACTAGTGGCAAAAATCTCACTTTTGACATTTAAAATAGTGCTCAAAACAAGTGTTTCTGTGAAGGTGTTGGATAAAAATTTTTTTTGCCGTCATAAATAAATGTGCAGCACGCGCTGAAGTTAGACACCTCAAAAATAACATGGCAAACGGTCCCAGCGATAGCCTGACCCCCAATGGTCCGAAACACAAAAATCAAAAACAGTCTTGTTAAAAATAGCATCCTTTAGTTCGCTAGTGTAGACGTAAGTCATAATTCCAAAAAACAAAAATTCCACGCGTATTTTAGTGAAAGAAAACAAAAAATTCCGACCAAAAACGGGTAAAAAAGGAGGAATAAAAAATAAATTACAAGCCTTCAAAAAAACAAAAATACACTAGCGAACTCGCCAACATGATTTTCGACAAAATACCGAAAGATTTAAGGTAATATGTTAAACAGTTTTTTTTTAATCGCTGGAACCGTTTTGAAAAATGGAATTTTAAGAAAAACGCGTTTAAAGTTTTTTTTTATATTTTAAAGTATACAAAACAAGCACCAATAAAAGTCCGTGTTTCGGGTTTGTGCATTAAGAACTGCTACACACTCAGGTGTTTCCACAGCTTTGGTTATTTAGTTAGGTCCGAAATATCTAGAACAGGAGCGTTAAGTGAACTCAAAAAGTCAGTTTTTAAACACAATAAATTATCTTATTAACCTTTTTAGTATAAAAACCAGTTATTAGATTGGAGCTATAGAAAATATGTAAAATTTAACAATGGAGTTAATTTTAAAATAGCGATGTTTCAGGTGAAATTGTTTTTTTTTAAATTTTTTAGCGAAATTATTTATCTAATGAGAAAACTGGTTATAAGCAAACTTGTAGCTCTTGAAATTCTCTATAAGTTTTATATATTATAAATATTCGTAGGTACTTTGGTACGGCTACAGAGGGCACAATTCGACTTTCAGCGCCCCCTGTAACCGTAACACAATACTTATGAAAATGCATAATGTATAAAACTTATAGAAAATTTCAAGAGCTACAAGTTTGCTAAGATGAATAGCTGAAAATAGAAAAAATCAATTTCACCCCCATTATGGCAATTTTATAATATATAATAATAATAATACTTTATTAATCCAATAGATCTTTACAGATATAGGACAAGTCAATATGATATACCTATAGGATGTACAATATTTAAAGAATAAAAAAAAATTATAGATAATTACCAAAATTAAACATTTTAAATTCTTCAGTTGAATAAAAAGCTTCTGATGCCAACATTGATTTAACTTTTTTGACAAATTTTGTGTAAAGTAAGTTTCTTATGTTAATGGGTAATTTATTAAATAAGGTAGCGCCAGCATAAAAAGGATTTTTTTCAAACAAAGTAAGACGATTAGCAGGATAACTCAGATCACTGCCATACCTAGTATTATAGTTGTGGTTAGAGTTAAGAAGGGTAAATTTTTGTTTAACAAATTTGAGTGTTTCGAAAATATATAGCGATGGGAAAGTTAGTATTTGTTCATTTTTGAATGTTTCTTTACAAGTGTGTCTAAATGGTAGATTATACATGCAACGGATAGCTCTTTTTTGTATAGTAAATAATCTATCGGAATAAGACGAATTACCCCAAATAACTATAGCGTATCTAATAATCGAGATCAAATTACTGTAATAAAAAATTTTTACAACACTTTGGTCAGAGAGTTGTCGTAACCTTTTAAGAGCAAAGCAATAGCTTGCACATTTTTTGCTTACATAATCTATATGATTTGACCAAGTAAGAGACGAGTCAAAGTAAACTCCAAGTAATTTTGAACTAGTAACTTTCTAAACAGATTTACCATTAAGTTTTATTAAGGGGCTACAATTGTCGCTATTTCCTCGGGTTTGGAATTCCATAAAAACAGTTTTTTCCTGATTTAGAACCAGTTTATTATCAGCCAAATATATCGCTGCTCTTTTTAGATTTTCATTTTCTTCTGTAGTTGTTATAGATTTCTCTTTGTGGGCAGAGATAAATGTACTATCATCAGCAAAAGAGCAGTAATATAGGTAAATAAAATATCTTAGATCATCGCTGTAAATTAAAAAAATAATACTTATAACTCGATTGTTATTAATATATTTAAAAAATGATTCAAACAAAAATTGTTGGAAATTTTCTCCTTAAAAACATTGGTCAAATTAATTTTTATCGTAAGAGGCATATTTAGGGAGATAACCGCACTCACACCTAAAATTTAAGATAGCGGACACCCCTTACGCAAATCACCCGGTGAAAAACTATCAGGAGTGTTCTGTTACTATCCACTACTATCCTTTGAAATATCAGTCCGTGTGCATTTATTGCAATTTAACAGGAATTTCTCGTTGACCGGACTATAACCTATTATTAATATTTCCTTTATCCTTCAAACAAACATACACAGCTCACACAAATGTTTGTGGCTCATTTCAAACAGTTTTATACGATTAGATTATCTCGGCTCAGTGAGTGTACTGAATTCACTAGGTCTAAAGTCTAATTATAACTTCAAGTCATTTTTTAACAGACGTCCAAAAAGAAGGAGGTTATCAATACGACGTGTGACTTTGTTTTTTTATTTTTGTTCCCGCATAACTTTGGAACGGATTAACGGAATTTGATGAAACTTTTTGCAACTTAAAGAGGGCATTCATGAGGTGGTCCCGTTTCAATTTGACACTAGGATAATGCCGGGTAAGCCGGATAATTAAGATAAATCTAATCATTTTAACGAAATTTTTCTTAAAAACGACCCCATTTGGTTCTAATACCAACCAAACTTTTAGAGAAATATCGGATAACTCGAATAAGCCGGATAACTTGATTAAGGGGTCACCAAATATTACGGCAGGTTAAAAGTCTTTTAAATGCCGCTAAACTTGATTCTCTGGACCTGTAATATTAAAATAGCAACAGAAAATGATAAAATTTGTGATTTTACCATAAGGCGTTATTTGATTATTACTTAACACTTAAAGTTTAATAAAGATTTTTAGTTTTTCATTTAAAGTAAGGTTGGTTGGACTCTTGGGCGCTAAAATAAAAATATTGCTAAATTAGTTTTTTTAGAAATTTATCTTTAATGTGATGACAACGCACTAATAGTACGTTGTGACGTCAGCAGCTTGCCGAGATGGAAGGACAACTATAATTTAGCTTAGATGACGTTACAAATCAACAAGTTCTTTGTCTCTAAAAAGCAAAAAAAATTAACCGACTTCTATCTAAAAAGTCTCTAAAAAGTAAAAAATATAAAATTCTTAAGTCGGTGCCAATTTCACAGCAAACAATTTAACAACAAAAATAATTGTTAGTATTTAATTTAGAGAATGGTAAAATTGGCACCGACCTAAGTATTTTTTACTTTTTAGAGACTTTTTAGGTAGAACTCGGTTCATTTTTTTTTTGCAAAAAGTTTTTATTAGTGAAAAAGTGTAACAAACCTACAAGTGAGTTAATTTTTGGGTGGGTAATATCACTTAATGTATAGTCCAAACCACACATCCCTGTGTCAAACAATACCGTACAATATATATGTAAATATAAATGGAATTTTGTCAGTTTTATTTTATGCCACAAGTGGAGTACCTCAAGGTTCTCATCTTGGACCCATTTTATTCATTATATTTATTAATGACATTATTCGTAATTTTAATTGTCTGTACGTTCTCTTTGCTGATGATATGAAATTTTATAAAATTCGTTCAATAGAAGACCGCTTAGCCTTACAACCTAATATTGATATTTTGTATCAGTGGTGTGTAAAAAATAAACTCTTGTTAAATAGTAAAAAATGTCAAACTATTTCTTTTTCCAGAAAGAAGAATAAAATACCCTTAAACTACACCATCAATGGCGAAAAACTTAAACAGGTAGATGTGATTAGAGATTTAGGTGTTTGCATAGATTCAAAATTAGATTTTCATAAGCATTATGAGTTTATTACAAAATGTGCCAGCAAACTGCTTGGTTTTGTTCTTAGATTTACTAAGGACTTTTCAAATCCTAAAACAGCAACTCTTCTTTACACATCATTGATACGATCTCGACTTGAGTATTGTTCCACTATTTGGGCACCACACTATAACATACATATAGATCGCATAGAGAATATACAACGAAAGTTTGTAAGCTATAGATTTTCAACGCGCGGTATTATTCTTGATTACGATCAGACTGAAAAATACCTTAATTTTCACAGTTTAAAGCTGCGTAGAGATTATATAGACATATGTTTCTTTTATAAAGTAATAAATGGTATGACCAATTCTCCTAGCTTACTTTCAGAGTTTTCTCACACATACCTCCTAGGCAACTTAAATTCAAATGTAAATCTATTGAGCACATCTTTATGTAGAACTAACTATTTAGCTAACATTCCACTGAATAGAGTCAGAAAACTAGTTAATTCGTGCAACAGCGGTATAAACTTCTTTGATAATAACTACTTGCGAAAAATTATTTGCGAGAGTCCCTTACATTGATCTATAAACATAGTTATTCATTTCTATATTTTTGTCTTTGTTTTGTGTATTTATTCTTTTTTCTATACATACTTAATTATTATATTGAAGATTGTTTAAACGATTGCAGCCTGTTACAACTGCTATTATGCGTAAATAAATAAATAAATAAATAAATAAACAATATTTTACCCAACGTAAAAGTTTGCGAAGTTGGCTCTGTTAAAACTGACACCACGGTCGTGTAACTGTTTTTTTATTCAAAAACGTCTAAAACTGAAATTTTCCTTTGAGTATGGATAAATTTTATTTTTATTTTTTTATTTAGAAAGTAAATTTTGTGTGTTTTTCCAGACATTTGCTCATTTCGGCAACCACGCTCGACCGTCTCAAAAGGACTTGGAGATATAATTCTACTATATAAACGTGATTGCTGTTTTAACATCTTTATGCGAGCTGGACCACCACTTTAAACTAAACCCCACTTTAGGTACAATGATTTATGATTTGTAATATGACAGTGCGTTGTATGCAGGTGGTTCTAAAACTGCACTTTCAAGGGGGGAAGTTTAGACTAATATTTAAAAATATACATATATTTATAAACACTTTTAGTTTTTATACTTAAAAGTAATGGATTTGAACAGAAGTAATGGATTTGAACAAACCATAGAGAAGGAAAGAGAACCATTAGTCCTGCCTGCGCAAGATTATTTTGTGACAGAACGGGGCAGCGAAATGACGTAACGCAATATATTTGACCTTGCGCAGTACGCATCTCTATCAGCTGTGAAATGCTGTCGGTCGTAAAACAATTCGTCACCCCTGTATTCATTTGTCTTATCTCCAAAAATTCCCCAGTAAAAATCTTAAAAGTCCAAAAATAGAGATATGGCAAACCAATACTGGGGTGACGAATTATTATTAGTTTGTTTATACTGTCAGAACTATCAGATCGTAGTTTGTTTCTGTTCATTTTTATACTTCTACTGTGTTTTAATTGTTTTTTTTTGCTGCATTTGTTTATAATTTTAAACATGACCTGTATTGTTGCTTTATAAAGAGCAAAGGGTCAATCCCTGGTGTACTCAAAGTAGGTGTACAAAATCCCGAAACTCAAACACACCTCGAAAAATTCTTATAAAATAATTTAAAAAAACTATTTTGACGTTTCTTCGTAGATATTTATTGTTTTTTGTTGAATTTTTTACAATTTTTATTGGACACACAAAACTAAGGTTAAAAATACTCGTCAAAAACAACAATAGTAGTGCGCATGTGCAAGTTTATCTCAGATGCGCTAGGCACATTTATCACAGTATTCCGCAACGGCTTTGGAGGTCTTTCCTTGTCTATGGAACAAACATGTTGTAGATAATGGAACATATAATTATTCGACTTTTTTTAACTCATTAATGTCAAAATTACTTGTCTTGGAAAAATACAGTTTTTGGAAGTTTTGGAATAAATATTATTGGGAAAATGTTTGGAATGAATTAATTAAGGTGTATTAAAGAAGTAAACATGGAGTTTGGAGAAAGGATGCTTTAATTAAGAAGAAAGGATTTTATTTAAAATTTTGAAGTAAAACGAAAATTGTTTGACAAATTGTCAGTGAGAAGTTCAAGTAATCGAGCATAATTTATTTCTAAATAACAATGTCATTACTGTTCTTATATTTTAAATTGTGCGGGCCTTGTTATCAGTTTTATAACTGCTTAGAGGTCAAGATAAATAAAATAAATAAATAAATATCGTCGTTGCTTTATTATCCTCTTATCTCCAAACAATCTATTTTCATTTTATCTGTACATGTTAACTTTAAGTTATTAACTTCAATTTATTATTTTTTAATAATAAACTAATTAAAATAATTAATTGGAGTTTGTTCAAGTTATAGTCTAAGAGCTGGTGACCATTTTTATTTTATTATTTGCTCCCAACTGTATTTTATATATGTCTTAAAGTACATTCAAATTAAGCAATTTGCAAATCGCCAGGTTCGGTTTAGATGCTAGAAGCCTCGAAAAGGTGGTGAAATGGCAGACTAACATCTCTACTCTAAATTTCTCTACTCCCTAACATCCCTACTCCACAACAACTCTACTCCGTAACATCTCTACTCCATAACATCTCTACTCCGTAACAACTCTACTCCACACTATAAGGACTTTATAAGCCACTTAATAATAAATGAGCAGTTCAAAGAACAAAGAATCTTCTTCTTCTAGATTATTTTATTTATTTCGTAGAAAACGTTTATCTTTAAATTCAAATCTAGAACAATCATAAATGAATTATTCTAAAAGCCACAATGACCGCGTACTCTTAATATGCACTAATAAGTAAGTAATTAATAAATTAAATTCATATTTGACAGTGACTTAGCATGACAAATATTCATTTGAGTTAAGACAAGTGGCTAATCAATTGCATATAGTGCGGAGTAGAGTTGTTACGGAGTAGAGATGTTATGGAGTAGAGATGTTACGGAGTAAAGTTGTTGTGGAGTAGGGATGTTATGGAGTAGGGATGTTAGGGAGTAGAGAAATTTAGAGTAGAGATGTTAGTCTGCCGGTGAAATGGGTCCCCCAAAAATATATTTTTAACTTACCGAGTCAAACAAATGACATTTATTACATTTAGATTAGTCTATTTTCACAGTTTTATACAATTATTCAATAGGCTAAGAGTTAAAAAAAGACTTTTTACTTTATCTGACATATGTCAACACTAAAAACTCTCTTTAATTTTCATTTAATCAAAATGTCATTTCAGAAATTCTCATTTATTTAAAAAGTTAGGTATCACATATTTTTAAGGCACTTTTTAAAGACTGTTCTCATCCCTTGGCCCCAGAATTATTGTGTATAACTATGAAAATAGCCTAATCTGAATGTATTAAATGAAATGTATATGACTCGGCAAGTTAAAAATAGATTTTTTTGTAGCTCATTGCCATAGCTTTTGGAGCTTCTAGCACCCAAAGGAACCGGATCCGGAGTCTAGCAATTTGAAAATAGCTTAATCTGAATTTACTTTAAGACATACATAAAATATAGCCTGGAGCAAATAATGAAATAAAAATGGTCACCAGCTCTTAGACTATTATCAGACCAATAACCTGTTTTTTTGGAGATACAAGATTGAGAAAGTAAAACGAAAATGTTTTTGAGGCTTTAACAAATTACAACTAGAAAAGCTAAAGGCTATTATTACTTCCAAAGCGAACCAAGCTACAGTGCATGTCAAAGTCCGAACCCCTTTTCTTTAACTTTTAAATGGCTTAAGATATCAACTTCAAATTTGGAAAACGTAAATAACATAACCCAAATAGTTTTTTGGTATAAATTGTATTTGATATGTTTAGGTGGTTTCCGAGGGGTGTCTCACCATAGACAATACATGTACGCTTTGGCTGACATTACTTCGACATTACCTGACATTACGTGACATTACTTGACATTACATGACATTACTTGACATTACAAGACATTACTTGACATTACATGACATTACTTGACATTACTCGACAGTACAGACATTATCTCCTAATACGCATGTGCGTAGACAGTACATACTATTTACGCTTGCGCGTAGACATTACGTGCGTGAAAATATCGCGCGAAAATATTATATTGAGTGCATAGTGGCGAATGTGTAGTGTAGTGCTTACATCGTAAAATTCGCAAAATACTAAGGTAAGAATAACTTTCTACCTTCAAACTTTAAAAATAATTGTTTTTCTAACATTATAGATAAGCTTTAAAATGATGTATCACACGACCTCTTCTATTTAAAAAAAAAATGTTCCCTACGCCCCTCTGCCCAAATTTTAAGAGCTAAAAATAAATAGTTAATAATTGGGACGCTGTTTTACAAATATGTCACCGAAATTTTGCTATTCTTTTAAACCCTTTAGTTCTTAATTTCGTAGTGCAAAATATTCAAATCAATTGATTTGGCTTAAGCCATTTCAACCCTGTGAAATTACAGGTGGTGCAATCTGCTTTCTCCCTCTAACTGTGATCATATTTTTCTGTATCCTGCAGTGTTGCCGATTAGTGGATAATTCTTCACCAATCGACAACACTGCAGGATTATAATAGTCTGATTTGCGGACACTTTTATGAGTATTTTTAGCGGATCTTCATTTTTTTCGGACATTTTAAGGATAGTTTCTAATTATCGGACATTTTTTCGGACTTCTTAAGACAAACGACGTTTTTTGAAAAAAAAGCTGTTTTTTAGAAAAAAAATAACCGAAATATATCTATTATTAATGTTTTATTTATAGTCCTAATTTATTACTTTGGATTTTAAATCGAAATATCTCTATTATTATAGTTTTATTTATAGTCCTAATTTATTACTTTGGATTTTAAATCACAGCATACTATATAGTATATTGTACTTCAAGATGCAGTAGTAATAAACAAACGTACGTAATTATAACGGATTTAGTGACAGGGTAGGACTCCAAACAAAATATTTCTATTTATACTATTATTAATTTGAGCCATTTCGCCTCAATGACTATTTATATCGTAAAAATCTAAAACAGAAAATAAAATTAAAATGTTCTTATCAGGCGCACCTATTTCTAGATGCGCTGGTAAGGTATTGCGTTTAAAATAATACTTATCTGATAAGAACATTTTAATTTTATTTTCTGTTTTAGATTTTTACGATATAAATAGTCATTGAGGCGAAATGGCTCAAATTAATAATACTATAAATATATATACGCCTCAAATAAATTATAGATTCTATTAAAATATTTCTATAAAAAAAGTCCATTGCAATGCATTGTACGCTTCACCGCAAGTCCTCACGTACTGACCTTTAATTTTCTACATCCCTACTCTCGCAACATTCGACTGTTTTAACCAATAAAATCACAGACACTCCCTATAAACTGGTTCGAAAGTCAGTATAAGCCGGTGGTTCCCTCTACTACTAGCCCACACAACTCCTGGACTTAGGGGTTGCTTAATTAAGTAGAATAGTACGAGGTTAAACAAACAAAAAACAAAACGCGACCGCTACCGCCTGCGCGATTCTTTTGTTTACTTCCACTGCACCTTGGACTTGAATTTACTATAGTACCTATACGGCAAACTAACAAACAATGATTATTATAATAATTATAATTATAATTATAATTAGTCAACTACAAAGTTTAAGGATGTGGAAGCCAGACCTCTAAGTCACTATGACACTTTTTGCCATTACGAATTACAAAAGCTCGTACAAAAGTAAAGTGTTCAGTAAAAAAAAAACTAACTTCAAAAGTAATGTGCTCGGTATAAAAATTTATAAATAATACCTAAAATACTTGATTATACTCGGTATTACCAGACATTACTTGACATTACTCGAAATCACTTGACATTACTCGACATTACTCGACATTACTCGACATTACTTGACATTACGTGACATTACTTGACATTACGTGACATTACCTGACATTAGTTGACATTACTCGACATTACTCGACATTACTTGACATTACTGACAATATTTGGCATTTTTGACAATACATGTACAAAATTTTGACGGTGAAACACCCCTCGGTGGTTTCTGCGGCACAGCGGTCTGAGGCAGTCCGCCGCTGACCTACAGCCTTTGACCCTTGCCAATGCCAAAGCAAAGCTATTATTTAAGACACATTATACTTCAATTATAATGAAAAATTAAAACTTTTTCCAGAACTATCTACCTAAAGCTAACTATGCAAAAACGAACTTTTCGATATAAAACTTGATTCGTGTAATATCTACTTATTTCAAACATAGAACTTCAATCCAAGATAAAGTCGTTGAGCCAGAAACGAAATATCCCTAAACAAACATAATATATTTCTGATCGAGGCAAATCAGACCAGCCAGGTGGATAAAGAGACATCCATATAGATTTCCGGCATACGAATATCCGAATACTGCCCTGCTTACTTAAAATGACGTAAGCATTGCTGAAAATTATTTTTTTTTAAAAGAACCTTTTTTAAAAGAATCCATCTAAAAGAAAATAAAAAAAAAATCAAAAGAACCTTTTTGTCCGGGAAATCTTGTCAACACGATAACTTAAAAACGCTTTAAGCTAGAAAATTGAAATTTGGCATACAGGTATCTTACCAAAAGTTTTTGTTTGGGATTGTTTTTGCTGAATGGAAAAAAATTGAAAATTATTATATAGGGGTTTTTAAGGTTGCTGAAATTGAATTTGATTCAACTCCATCCCCAAGGGGCTGAGGGGCTAAATATTTTTAACTACCCTAAATATTTTTGTCAAAATTAGTATATAAAGGTTTTTGGGGTCAACGAATTTGAATCTCACAATAACATTTTTTTAATTCGACCCCCTGAGGGGTGGGGGGTGGTTCTCGCTGAATGTAAATCTGATAATAAAAAGAATTATAACTCCACCCCCTGAGGGTCGGGGGGTTGTTTTCGTGAAAATTGATAATTTGGGGTTTTTGAGGTTGCTGGATGTGAATCTGATAATAAAAATAATCTAACTCACCCCCTGAGGGGCTGGGGGTAGTTTCCGTGAAAATTTGTGTATTGGGGATTTTGAGGTTGCTGAAAATGAATCTGATAATAAAAAAAATTCTAACTCCACCCCCTAGTGGCGGGGGTAGTTTTCGTGAAAATTGGTATATTTGGCTTTTTGAGGTTGCTGAAGGTGAATCTAATATTATTTTTTTTTAATCTACCCCCTGAGGGGGGGGGGTAGTTTTCTTGAAAAGTTATATACTGAGGTTTTTGAGGGTGCTAAAACTGAATCTTAAAATATATTTTTTCTAAAAAATGGGTAAGCTCTTTTACTGGGCAGTGTATTTGAGTAAATTAAATTAATTTTTAACTAATATGGGGTGCAAGCTCGGGTACAACCAATTAAGTGAACTTGCTTGTTTCAAGCTAGAATCCTTGGTGCAAGAGACCTATGGGAATTTACATAAGGGGCTGTCCATATATTACGTAACGCGCCCAGGAGGGGGTCAGAGAAATTGTTACAGTTTGTGACAGGGGGAGGGGGGTCTAGGTAAATATTACGTAACGGAATTTAATAAATTTAATGTTTATTTCCTAAGCTTGGCAGATGTATTTTTATTTCAACATAAACTACTATTTAGTGGCCCATAATTCCCTTTTTCACACAAAAATTGACAAAACTGTGCATATTTAAATAATATTCTAATCGGTAAAAAAACTGTTGACATTGATATTAAAAAAAAATGTTACGGTCCTGTTCTTGCGTGATCTTGCCGATGAAACATCGGCGATAATACAAGTTCGCGCGGAATGTGTAGAACACGAGTGTGTGTACTATTTTGTGTACCTGTACATAAACAATATACGTGTTATATGTGACACTCAGTGTTAAAAGAGGTACCTAGTATTTTTTCCCTGTGTGATATTGATTATGAATATTTTTTTAAAGTTTGAGTGATTTTTTCGTGTAAATTTTTTTTAAGGTTATGTTATACTATATTTTAGGTTCATGTTTGTTTTGTCGAGAAAAACGAATCAATAGTGAGAATACAGTTAAATTTATTTCGAAACAAAATGTTTATATTGTTACGCGTTACACAGGGGGGGGGTGTTGGTAAATGTGACAGTTTGTTACACGGGGGGGGGGAGTCAATTTTTTTGAAAAATTGCGTTACGTAATATATGGACAGCAACT
Source organism: Brachypterus glaber (assembly GCA_958510825.1). Lineage (NCBI taxonomy): Eukaryota > Metazoa > Arthropoda > Insecta > Coleoptera > Kateretidae > Brachypterus > Brachypterus glaber. Next base: position 94,751,027 of record OY294045.1, on the reverse strand, counting down.
AATGCAACTTGCATGCCTCTACAATTCGATAGCTTAAGTTATTACCGCAAAATAAATATCAGCATAACTCTGAAGAGTATTTTGTTTCCAAAAAGTTGATCTTGAACAAACGCTGCCTTTCGCTCAGATCAGGACTACCATGCTTCCCTATTTAATATCAAACCGGGATGTATCCATCTATCAGATTCAAACACACAAAAGTTTTATTAAAAGTCAGTGAAGTCAAAGAAGAGAAAATAAAACAAACTATAAAATCAGGAAATTAGAGATCGATTTCAATTTATAACCCAAAACCAAACCTACGGAGAAATTGTTATTATTTTTTTTTTAAATAATTAGTTTAAAAATTGTTAAAGAAAATGTTAGTGGCATATGTATGGAAAAACTTCAAAACATATGTAGGGTGTCTCAACTCTATTTACCCAACGATTTTCTCGAAAACTAAAATAGATAATCAAGTTTTGCGAAACAATATCTATAAAAAGTAGCTAAAAATTAAATCCACAACTCAACTCTCCTCCCGAATTTACCCCTAACTTTATTTTTTTTAATGGCACCCCTATAATTTTTGGGCCCCTTTTTATAGATATTATTATATTATTTAAACTGGTTTTAGCAGAAAGTGATTATCACTTTTGGTTTTCGTAAAATCGTTGCTAAGTTTAGTTAGATAGATAGATAGATAGTTTATTAATCCCTTGATCACAAAGTGATATAGGACACATAATAATATTTTACAAATTGCCATATAGAAGCAGTACATAAATATTTTGCATAACGCTACAATAAGTAAAAAAAAAAATAATATATAATAAGTTACATAATAAAATGTAAATATAAATTCTTTAAGTCCTTGTAAAACTTAAACATAGATATAATGTAAATGTAGATAAATATAGATAAACAAATAATAATAGACAAATTAATAATAATAAAAGTAAATAAAGCTATACAAATACATAATAATAGACAAATTAATAATAATAGTAGATATAGTTAGATAAATACATTAACACATAACACAGGATAACAAAAGTATGAATGAATTCTCCTTTTTTTTTATTATTCATTTAATGCAAATGCCCTAAGTTTTAATATTTTGGAGACTGTTCGATATAGCAGTGATACGTATTTATAGGATGACAATAATTCGTGCAGGTCTACCGATTGGGGCAGGTTTATAATTTCTGATCTGAGCGGTTCGTATATTGGACACTTGAAAATAATATGCTCCAGAGTTTCATAGACATTTTGATTGCAAATACTACATATATTAGTTTGATTCCAGGAAAAAGACACTTGATTTACATGCAAGTAGCAAAACGAATCATTTGCGCAGCGTAACTGTGCTATAAATTTTTGTAAATAATATGGCACATCTTTACTAAAACAGTAGGAAATATTGCCTAGAAACTTAGACTGACTGCAAAATATGGACAATAGGACCTGATTTGTATCCTCGTATTTTTTTATAGATATGCATCTTTCAACAATATCATTTATGTCGTTTTCGTTGTGGATATCTTCTATATTTATATTGGGCAAAACTTCATAAAGTACTTTTTTAAGCTGTGAGTACCAGTTATATTTTAAATTATTAGTTGGTGCTCTGTCTAAAAATATTTGATATTGTAGTGCTATAAATGAGTACCTGTAATGGGGCAACTTTCTTATTTTTAAAAAGAAATTTAGTGCCATGCTTATAAGTTTTATATCCAAATTGTTCAAACTAAATTCATTACGGATTATATAATTGGGTGTATTTTTTTGCAGCGACCAAACACTTTTAACAAATTTTTGTTGAATAACTTCCAATTCCTTCGAGTATCGTAACCCCCATACATTTGCACCATACATAAGACTAGGGACAATAACGGAGTCAAAGAGTTTAAGCTGACCTTCCCAGTTATATAGCTTGGACTTATAAATAATATCCCTTGTTGCACCCATGCATATATTTGCTTTGCTTATTCTTGACTGACACGCCTCAAAAAATAGCCCATTATATTTAAAGGGTATACCCAAATATATGTAAGAATTTACTTGTTCGATTTCATTTCCGCCGTAAAAAAACTTATATTTTGGAACATTAGGTGATTTTCTAAATATTAAAATTTTTGTTTTATTTATATTTAATTTTAAATGTTTTAATTTATTATATTTTTCTAGGATGTTAATGGATTTTTGTCAATTTATTGGTGAATCCGCTAGTATTACCATGTCGTCTGCAAATAATAATAAAATAAGTGAAATAAGGTCATCTAGTGATATCCCTAAGGCTCCATTATCCCTAAAAAAATCTACTATATTATAAATAAATAAAGCTAAGTTTAGTTGAAATCAGGGGGTTGTTTTGAAACATTTTTTACTACACTGATAGAAATGTTGTTGTAATATAGGCGCCAACAATATTTTGTATTATGCTATAACGTAAATATGTTATACGGTATAACAACCAGTTGTAGAAGAAGAGGTAAACAACACAAAATTGTAATAAATACAACAACAAATGTTATCTTATGTCATAGTACTATACTATAGTACAATTTGTGGTTGGCTCATATATAACACTATGTTGTTAAGGACAGAAATTTTTAATTTTAAACAAAATTATAAAAATATTAATATATTATTCCATCAATCTATTTTCTAATCAGCGTGCAGAGTTGGCTCTTGGTACTGAAGAGGGCCAGCAGCCCGAAACTGTCAGTCTACCAATATCACTCTGTACGATGATTAGAAAATAGATTGATGGAATAATAAATTAATATTTTTATAATTTTGTTTAAAATTAAAAATTTCTGTCCTTACTAATTTTACGTCTAACCCCCCGTTAGTGGTACTATGTGCTTGAGACACACAAGTCTTCAACTTGCTACCATTCAAAGTCTCCAAATTAGGAGAGGTATGAGTAGTTGTCTACATCTAGAAATAGATGGCGCACAAGTCTACATCAATCTAATGGCTATATTCCTTTTGCGAGTAAAGTCTAAAAACGTTTTCTTAATCAGCGTGCAGAGTTGGCTCTTGGTACTGAAGAGGGCCAGCAGCCCGAAACTGTCAGTCTACCAATATCACTCTGTACGATGATTAGAAAATAGATTGATGGAATAATAAATTAATATTTTTATAATTTTGTTTAAAATTAAAAATTTCTGTCCTTACTAATTTTACGTCTAACCACCCGTTAGTGGTACTATGTGCTTGAGACACACAAGTCTTCAACTTGCTACCATTCAAAGTCTCCAGATTAGGAGAGGTATGAGTAGTTGTCTACATCTAGAAATAGATGGCGCACAAGTCTACATCAATCTAATGGCTATATTCCTTTTGCGAGTAAAGTCTAAAAACGTTTTCTTAATCAGCGTGCAGAGTTGGCTCTTGGTACTGAAGAGGGCCAGCAGCCCGAAACTGTCAGTCTACCAATATCACTCTGTACGATGATTAGAAAATAGATTGATGGAATAATAAATTACTATGTTGTTGTATTAATAACGCTATTATTCTATTAATGTATTTTTTAACTTTAAAAATAGCAAGTATTATATACCATTCTATTTGCAAGCTCAATTTCTATCCAAAAAAAACCGAAAAATATAGGGGTGAGATTTAAGGGGTGGATTTTATTTTTAACTACTTTGTCCGATTTAAGGTAGCTTTTGCAGAACCTGATTATCTTTTTAGTTTTCGAGAAAATCGCTGGGTAAATAGAGTTGGGCCACCCTGTATGTATGATATTTTTCCAGTGTAGTATACTACAGCCGATGTTTGATGCTAAATATTTACATCAAAATTGGTATATAGGGGTTTTTGGGGTCAACGAATTTGAATCTGACAATAACATTTTTTTAATTTGACCCCCTGAGGGGTCGGGGGTGGTTCTCGCTGAATGTGAATCTGATAATAAAAAAAATATAACTCCACCCCCTGAGGGGCGGGGATGTTTTCGTGAAAATTGATATATTAGGGTTTTTGAGGTTGCTGGATGTGAATTTGATAATAAAAATAATATAACTCACCCTCTGAGGGGCTGGGGGTAGTTTTCGTGAAAATTAGTATATTGGGGATTTTGAGGTTGCTGAAAGTGAATCTGATAATAAAAAAAATTCTAAATCCAGTAGTTTTCTTGAAAAAGTTTATACTGAGGTTTTTGAGGGCGCTAAAACTGAATCGTAAAATACATTTTTTCTAAAAAATGGGTAAGCTCTTTTACTGGGCAGTTTATTTGATTAAATTAAATTAATTTTAACATAATCTGGGGTGCAAGCTCGGGTACAACCAATTAAATGAACATGCTTGTTTCAAGCTAGAATCCTTGGTGCAAGAGACCTATGGGAATTTACATAATGCAACTTGCAAGCCTTTACGATTCGATAGCTTAAGTTATTACCAGTATTCGGCGAATTTCCAGTACTCGCATAGGCGCCGCGTCGATTCTAGCGTTGAGGCGAGGTTTTAAATATTTACATTTTAATTTCTTTTTATCTTGATTTTTTTTTAATGATTCCATTTAAACGAGTAAGGTGGGAAAAAAATTTATCGACAAATAAAAAATTAAAAACTTTCGTATTCTTAAAAGATAAAAATCGAATGTCGTTTTTTTCTTTGAAAAACACCGACATATATACGTATGTATAGTTAATATTGTTGTGGGTAACAAATTAGTCGTCAAATGTTTCGATTTATAAAAAATTTCCTCATAATTCGGAAAAATTATTCCGTAAGCCTATGTTTTTGTGTTTATTTTCAACGTTGATGAGTCATAACTAAGTTTACGCCGAATACTGGTTATTACCGCAAAATAAATATCAGCATAACTCTGAAGAGCATTTTGTTTCCAAAAAGTTGATCTTGAACAAACGCTGCCTTTCGCTCAGATCAGGACTACCATGCTTCCCTATTTAATATCAAACCGGGGTGTATCCATCTATCAGATTCAAACACACAAAAGTTTTATTAAAAGTCAGTGAAGTCAAAGAAGAGAGAATAACACAGACTACAAAATCAATAAAGTAAAGATTGATTTCGATTTATAACCCAAAACCAAACCTAAGGAGACATTATTATTATTTACGCGTTACATGGGGGGGGGGTGGGGGTCAAAAATGGCCAAATTTTGCGTTACGTAATACTTGTGTTATGATCCGAATATTTTATATGTAGTTAAAATTTTAAAATAATATTTCTTTAATATTGCGCTATGATACAATCTGGCTTCACGAGATTCGGCTTCGGTAAAGTCCGGTTTGACCTAAATTACATCGGACCCCTCCTCGGTAATTCTTGTCGGTATAACTTAAAAGTTGTCTAGTAATCTAAATTGTTTATACAAATTTAATTTATGGTTAAAATGATCGTTTCAGATGTCAGAAATAGCAATTAGTTTGCAAATTGATGAGACTGAAACTCTTTTGTCGGGGTAATTAAATATGCGCGGTATCTTTGTAGATATTTTGCGCTAATAGCATTGTCAAATAAATTTAACTAGTGACCTTCTTATTAGCTATATAAACTCATGAAAAGATTCATTTTTATTCAGTTTTAGTTAGACTGCCTCCACGCCAGTTTCAAAAGTGAAAATGTAGTTTCTGTGAGAATTAATTTTGAGATTTATTCTTGAATTAAAAATAGTTTTTAAACTTAGAAAAATTTTGAGACTCGTTTTATCAGACATAAAAATAATTTTGGACACTTATAAATATTGATAGTATGAACACTGATAGAAATTTTGACGAATATTAATTAACTTTGAAAAATATTTTGTAAAATAATTTAAATGACTTATACGAACCAGTTTTAATATACACTAAGAAAAATGTGGAAAATAAATTGGGATTTGAAAATGATTGCGAATAGTTGGGATTTCAAACATAGAATGTTTTAAGTTAGTAGTATTTAATGGAAAACTAATATATAATGGAAATTAGAATTTAAGGGCTTTGCATAGAAATAGGACTTAGAAGTAAGAATTGATCTTTCATGTTCTTGGAGAATTTATTCACATTTATTTAATATATTATTCTTAAGTTAAGAAGAAATCGTTTTATCTGTTTCCAAAGCGCCGTCTCCTAGAATACCCGCTCCCGAATAAAGTGATAAGTGGTTAAGTATATTCTCCGCTTGGGTATACTTTAAATACGATAGAAGATTGTATGGTCAACCTAACTGAGTAAGTTATAATAAAAGTTATAATTAACTGCTCGGCTATAACCGAATTATATACCACATCACAACATTAATAGTGAAATATTTATTAGTAAAAAAATCCACTTCACTACACTTGAACGCTCCCTTAATCTATGTGTACTTTTTAACTTTATAAATAGCAGGTATTATATACCATTGTATTTGCAAGCTCAATTTCTATCCAAAAAAAAACCGAAAAATATAGGGGTGAGATTTAAGGGGTGGATTTTATTTATAACTACTTTGTCCGATTTAAGGTAGCTTTTGAAGAACCTGATTATCTTTTTAGTTTTCGAGAAAATCGCTGGGTAAATAGAATTGGGCCACCCTGTGTATGATATTTTTCCAGTATTTTTTACAGTGTAGTAACTACAGCCGATGTTTGATGCTGGAATGCATGATTCACAGATACATGGAATAGGTTATGTTTGGCTTTTGACGCATCTGTGGAATAGCATTAATTCATTTCAATAATATAATAGGGGGTTATACAGATAAAATTATAAGGGATTCTTGAACCAAGAAAGGTTTTTTTAGGAAACTAGCCATGTTCTATGAGGCTTCCCCTCAGAACTTGATTTTTCCTGAAATTCGATCGGACAATTTGTTCTTAAAATTTATTATTTTTAAAATTAATCCCCCAAGAACAAATGGGGGATTAAACTTTTAAAAAAATCGAAAAAAGCTGAAAGAAAATTCCTACTTAAGTAAATTTTTCAGGAAAAATAGTATATTATTTACCAAGTGAGAGAAGTTTAACATTTTTGACCTGCGTCAAATTGCGAGATGAGCGCGCTAGCGCGAAGCCCGCAAGACGCGGTCTAAAATGTTAAATCTTCACTCACGTGGAAAATATAGTATTTTTTTCACTACCAGTACAATTAATTAGCTATTTATTTATTTATTTTACTAATATTTAATGAAAAAGCTTATAAATTTAAAATATCACGCTGGCCGTTCGCGGCCATTAAAAAAACAAAGAATAACTTGACATTTCTGGCAGAAATTTTCTTGTGATCTGCTAAAATTATTAAGTTAGAAAGTGTTTCCGTGTTAAGTGTAATAAAATATATAAAAATAGAAAGTGAAATGTAAAGTGATGATTCTGGTACTCCCCCAGAAATAATGGGACAGGCGAAAACTGTGAGGTAGAATCTATTGCCTCAAAAATCGATATATGGGGGTTGTACCTCTAGTAATCTATGATTCTTACGGTAATATATGGGTTGTATAATCTATGGTTGAATATGATGGACCAATGATTTTCACTTTTCGAAGTGTTTTTTGTAAAACATGTTTTATAGATACTAATTTAGTTAATATTTTTTAATTTATCATGCAATAAATAAATTTGGTGCCTAAAGACACTTGTAAATAGCAATGTGATTTAATAATTAAGTGAAACGTCAGATGCCAAAACAGCTGAATAAAAATTCATCATTAACCATGGTGCAATTTCATTATTTTTAGAACCTCTGACGTCATAGGTAGATAAATAATATTTCTACCAATGAAAAGAACAGTAATAAAGATGTGGTTTTAGGCTGGTAGTGAAAAAATACTTTTTTCTACTACCTAATTAAGTGCTAGCTTACATATTATCTACCGTTGTCAAGGCTTGTTTACCTTAACAACTAATAAAATCAGTGAACTCATTTATTATTGGCCGTTGTTAAGCATTGTTTATTGACGACGGTCAATAATGAAAAAAATTAAGACAACTGGTTACTATATATGCACCACGTATGCGAACTGTTCGCATACTAGGTGCATAATATACTATTATTATAAGAATTAATGGGAGCATCCCTGGTAATAATGCTTTCCAAATACACAAACTGATCTACTAATTAATTGATCCACTAATCTAATATACTAATATTATATATACCTTCTTCTTCTTCTTCTTCTTCTTCTTCTTCTTCTTCTTCTTCTTCTTCTTCTTCCAAATACGCAAACTGATCTACTAATTAATTGATCCACTAATCTAATATACTAATATTATATATACCTTCTTCTTCTTCTTCTTCTTCTTCTTCTTCTTCTTCTTCTTCTTCTTCTTCTTCTTCTTCTTCTTCTTCTTCTTCTTCTTCTTCTTCTTCTTCTTCTTCTTCTTCTTCTTCTTCTTCTTCTTCTTCTTCTTCTTCTTCTTCTTCTTCTTCTTCTTCTTCTTCTTCTTCTTCTTCTTCTTCTTCTTCTTCTTCTTCTTCTTCTTCTTCTTCTTCTTCTTCTTTGTCTTCTTTTTCTTCTTCTTCTTCTTCTTCTTCTTCTGCTTTACATCAATGGCCTTTTCATAGAATTTAGCCAGCTCAATATAAATTTGTTTTTATATTATTGTAGAAGAATGGGTCACTTTGTGCAGTGGTCTGGATAATTCCATACCCAGTCTTCTTTTTCTTCTTAATGTATCCACAGATACGTTCTGTTAACAACGCTGTTTTTTCTAATTTGTAATTATATTTGCGCATGCGCTAGTATATAAAAAATTCTGTAAGGATAAAAACTTCACGTGTTCGTTGCTTCCAAATCCAAATTTATCAGCATTATAAATTATTAAAAAACATAAAATTCACTTATATATACCTAATACGTATATTTTTGTTTCTACAAAGGTTAGCTATTAAATTGGACGACGTCTACTAGCATCATGTTAAACAGCTTAATAATGGCCATTGAGGTTAACCTTGTTTAGTAGTCAAACAATGTGGACCACAATTAATTATAGGTGTAATATGTATTATGTAGATTATCTAATTGTGTTCAAAGCGACAATTGTTTACTGAACGCATGTTATACAAGGTATAATACCTTAGTTATTAAATATACCGGATGATACAAGATTTCATATGACTTTACAAGTGTTTCCTTTAAGTAAGTCAGAACTTTTTTGTCACTAAAAATACTTAAACACTTTTTTCTTTATTACTTTTAAATTTTTTTGTTATTGTATAATTTTGTTTTTAAACAAAATTATTAAAATGCCTAAATAAAAATACCTAAATAAAAATACCTAAAGCTTACTATAAAATAGAGATTTAATAGAGCTCTGTACAACTAGAATTATGAAACAGAAGACGTCTACCCTATCTCTATCTCATTTGTGCACGGCACGCCACTACCAACTTAAATAAATTAAAAAAATATTGCATCTTTTTCAATTTTTATCAACAATTACCGTTGATTTTTGTAAATAAAGGAATGAATATTTTTTGCTAATAAATAAAACTGATGATTTAATAGTAAAATAAAGAATGAAATATAAATCCTATTAATTGTTCTTAGGTTGGTTGCTGATTCTGTTTATTTATTTACAAAACATAACCTCAAATATGAAAAGGTAAATATGTATTTATTTAATGTTTATCATATTTATTATTAACTATATATTATTATTATTATATATTTTAATATAGTTACCAGTTTCTACATTTCAAGAAATTAATTTTATGAAGAGCGTTATTATAGCTACCAAAATTCCAAGATGTTTTTACAAGGGTTGCAAAAGTCCAAACGAATTTCGCCTAATTAAATCTAAGGTATAAAGAAAGAACTTACCTTTGGTAAACAATATTTAAATATCAAAACTCGAAAGGTACTATAATAGTCAATAAAAACAAAATATTTAGTAAAACACACATAAAACTGAAATCAAAACAATATCAAACGCAGCTCACTCAATGACAGTGGCTAAAGAAAATGGCGTTACTGACAGTGCAGCCAACATAAAACCTAGGAGATTTTTTTTTTCTTTATGTTAGTGATATTACTTCTATCCTTTTTGGGTAGAACTTTTGTCCCTGTCTATTCTAAATGGAGAAATCTCCATTTGTTCCGAACAAGTTCCCTGGTGTCATTAGTCAGTCTTTGAGGACTAGCCAAACCAGAGGCCTCCACGCTATAGGCAGCTGTTAAATTGTTATAAAGACCAAATATATAATATTATATATGATAATTTTGATCAGTTAATAATATTGTTAACTTTTAAAATTAAACATGTAAACGTTCAGGCCTATTAACATGTACCATTGAAATCTATTCAATATTGACAAAAATTACAATCCCATGCAGTTTTAATACAATTGACTTAAATGACCTTGCAATTTTCGTCAATATTGCCACAAATCTCAATATCAATGGTACATGTGAATAGGCCTGATTACCTCCAAATACGGTCGTTTGGGCAATTTTTAGTTCGATTTGACGGCCGCTTATTGCGTGACGGCCTCTGGTTACTAGTCTCAAAGACTGACTAAGGGCCACTTGCACCAAATTTTGGTACGGGATTAACTCAGCTAAACCGAGTTTAAGTTAAAAATGCTGCGTTCTGATTGGTCAGCTGTCAATTTAATCCAAGTTTAAAGTTAAAACAGCATTGGTGCAAGTGGCCCTAAGTGGTACCAGGGCTAAAGCCTCAAGGAGATGTATTCTTCAAAACCGGGGAGTAGAACGACTGATAGAACGAGTCTTAGGCTGGTGATCGTACTCTATTGGTTTCAATACTATGCGTCATATTCTAAGCCTTGTTCCTTCAGTTATCCTTCAGTTATCTTGAATAAACCCAATAAGAGCAAAAACAACAAATATAAATAATAGCTGTTGAATTTTCTGATGAAAAATCTCGGAAACAATGCACTTTTAATGGAGATTTCTTCATTTAGAATGGACAGGGACAAAAGTTCTACCCAAAAAGGATAGAAGTAATATCACCAACATAAAGAAAAAAAAATCTCCTAGGTTTTATGTTGGCTGCACTGTCAGTAAAGCCATTTTGTCATTGTGCGGGCTGCGTTTGATATGTTTTGATTTCAGCTTTTTGTGTGTTTTACTAAATATTGTATTTTTATTGACTATTATAGTACTTTTAAGAGTTTTGATATTTAAATATTGTTTACCAAAGGTAAGTTCTTTCTTTATACCTTAGATTTAAAGCCTAGGAGAAATTCGTTTGGACTTTTGCAACCCTTGTAAAAACATCTTGGCATTTTGGTAGCTATAACAGAAATAACCCTCGTCATAAAATTAATTTCTTGAAATGTAGAAACTGGTAACGATATTAAAATATATAATAATAATATATAGTTAATAATAAATATGATAAACATTAAATAAATTAATATTTACCTTTTCATATTTAAGGTTATGTTTTATAAATAAATAAACAGATTAAGCAACCAACCTAAGAACAATTAATAGGATTTATATTTCATTCTTTATTTTACTATTAAATCATCAGTTTTATTTCTTAGCAAAAAATATTTATTTCTTTAGCTTTATTTACAAAAATCAACGGGTATTGTTGATAAAAACTGAAAAAAATGCAATATTTTTTTTATTTATTTAAGTTGGTAGTGGCATGCCGTGCACAAATGAGATAGAGATAGGGTAGACGCAACGAACTAATAACTCTTCTCTCTAGAATAGGCATTTCATTTGTAAAAACTGACAAAAACGTAGCCAACATATACATTTGTCTGTCTTACTCGCACAGCTTTGTTCTAACAGAGATAACAATAACAGTTACTGGTAACTGTTATTGTTCAGGCCTGAATATACCTACTATTTGTTTAGAAACAAACCGAGATGTTGGCGATACTTTATATTAACGGTATGCGTATTCTAGAGAGAAGAGTTCTTAGTTCGTTTGGGTAGACGTCTTCTGTTTCATAATTCTAGTTGTACAGAGCTCTATTAGATCTTCACATGTATTATTTCCAGAACTTCTAGAGTTAGTTATAAAATTTATTGAAATATTTAGGCCCGTCGTTCCTTCGCATCGTTAAGTCAAACGCGAAACGTCGTAAACGTCACCGGAGAACTTTACGAGGTCGACACAAAGCAATATTCTTAACTACAACTGCTACAATAATTCGCCTTAAACGGCTGCAAGGAGTTACGTCCACCAAATTCTTGTGCAGAGATGGACTAGAATTTTATGCCTGGGGCTTTATTGAATTATGTGTGACGTGTTTCCTTATCTACAAAAATGGTAAATGTTTTATTTGAGGTCCAGACTCTAATAACAATAATAATAATTCCTTCCTGGTCAGAAAAGTTTATCATACACTCGGAATAGTATATTCTATAACTAGTATGGAATAGACAATATTCCGCGCAAGCGGAAAGTTTGTCATACGAGCCGGCAGGCGAGTATGACGGTCCCGCGAGCGCGGAATGACTATTCCATACGTGTTGTAGACTATACTTTTTCTTCGACTGCAAATATGAAACACTGTATGGCTTTAAACTGCGGACAAAGTTAAAAACAATGTTTTTTGTAACTCGACATTGTAAATGCAACAAAACACATATTTTTAAATAAAGCAATTAATGTTCTTTATTAATTTTATCAAATCAGTACATAAAAAAGATTTTTATTTAGTTTTAGCACATATTTACAAATTATAATGCAAAAATTGAAGGTTACCTCAGATTGTTGTGTAAATATTTAACGATAGATGGAGCAGTTTTAATTTTTTGAACTAAATTGATAAAAAACTGGTCAAATATTAATAAACTGTATGTAATTACATTAAATTATTCAATATTTCATGGTAAACTATACATATTTTTGCTAATTTTGCTACAGTTTTCTTTACTTTTATAAACAAGAGATGGCACTACATGTGCTTATTCTAACACTTGATATGGAATATTCATACCGTATCTAAAGCTAGAATGGATTCATTCTGTATTTGAAAAGTGTGTGTATTTGCTTACATTCTAAAGCAGTCGTAGAAAAAAGTTTATCATACACTCAGAAAATGTAATTCTAATCGTTATTTAATTGTATTACTGATCTAGTTTAAAGTATTCAGAAAAATTAACAATCGGTAAATAATACCAATATTTTTATTAGTAATAATATAAATATTACAACCACATACACACTGATATTTATTTATTTTTATTTATTTATTTATTCCAGCATGATTATGCTATATAATATACATATTATGTACAAAGAAAAAAAAAATAACATTAATATTAACCATTAAAAACAGCATTTACAAAAAAAAAAAAAAAATATTGTGTAAATAAAAGAAGGCGCCACGTAGAAATTAACGTAGAGTTAAAGGCCAGGTCAGAGTCAAATAAGGACTGGAGAAGGAAAGGCGTTTCACAAAATTAGCAACTTTTTTGCGTCGTAAAGCATCATTCGTGTCAATTCCGGAATACGCGAACATTTCTGAAGCACTATTGTAGCGGGAAAGTCTGTGTAGTATACGGAAGGCATCGTTATAACATATCCGAAGCGTGCGCCATGAAGCAGCAGTGTTGTTAAACCATAGTTCACCAGCATAGAGGTTATAGCAGAATGTTTTAAAAAGAAGATTTTTGACTTCGGAGGAGCACTTATAAAACCTTCTGGCAATCATGTTTGCGCGGGCACATAAGCTTTTGTAGTGTCGTTGAATATCAGAATTATCACAGAGCTTGTCATTTATAACATGACCAAGATATTTTATCTCAGAGACGCGATCAACTAAACTATTATCGAGATACACAGGAGGAACACTAAGGTCTTGATAAAATAATCGATGCTTTCTTACTTTTCTCCGTATTATTACTAATCAAAGTCTGAATACTTTAAACTAGATCAGTAATACAACTTAATAACGATTAGAATGACATTTTCTGAGTGTATGATAAACTTTTGTCAAAACATCGGCACTATTGTACACTAGAGCCATCTAGTTTGCAAATTTCAAACTAGGTGTTTTGTTTGATTTTAAATTCTGTATCTTTAAAACATTATATTCTAGCAAAAAACTGTATATAACATTTTTTATAGGGCTTAAAAAGAGCTTTTATTTAAAATATAATTTTTTGAAATCGGGTTATAAATATGTGAGATATGCTAAAAAACCTTTTACTGCTTTAAACGCCAATATCTCGAAAACAATGCGTTTTAGGAAAACGTTGTTTATAACATTTTTTGACCAATTTAAAATTATCTTTTATATAAGTGCTAAATTAACCAAACACAATAATAATTGCCTTAATTATAAACAAAAAACGCTAAAGATAGGAGTTTTACCCTATTTTTACCCCCTTACCCCCAATCGTTTACCCCCAAAATCTAATCAGCTCTTCGGAATTCGATAAGAAACAATATGCAAAAAACCGCAAGTCGATATCTCATGTAGAAATGGAGTTTACACCCAGACAGACAGACAGACAGACGACTTTTCGGCGAAGATTTCAATACATCGGCACTCTTAGTAGCACTAAGTGCCGATGTAGAAATTAAGCTCTCGGGGGAAACGAAACATTTAGAAGGGCATATTTTCTAATCACCTGTAATAAGAAATCATGGATATACCGGTCCTGACACTAAATATTCTATTACATCTCAGTGCTTCCACCCACTGACAGCGGTTAAGTATGATGACGCTAGCGGGTCTTACAAACCCTCTCAATTAAAATTTTCAAGACAGCATGTGCACTAAGACGTAGTCAGAGGCAGTAAGACAACTGACTATCTCACTTGTAGTTGTTACTGGTGAAAAATAAGTAAGAAAATATTAAAGTCCAAACAAAATTTAATTTATCTAAATAAATAATAATAATTTGGTTTATTTAAATAGATAATAAATTATTATTATCTTTAATGATCATCACTGGTCGTTAGTGCTGTGACTAGTATACAGCACTTCCTATCTAATCTTACCCTATGCTGAAAAAACATGTTAGCTCTGTTTCATGTCGTCGGCTAAAGGCTCTAAGGCTATGTAGAGACATATCTAGACCTTTAAAAGGCTCTACGCTGAAAGAAATTACATTGAAAAGGTGTAAAAAATACACTCTATAAATGTGTAAATTTTACACCTTTATATAAATGTACATCAACTACACACGTGAGGTGATTTTGACCTAGAGTGTGTATTTTTACATCCATACCTTCTGCAACAATACACTCGGAGCTCAAGAAAGTGTATTTTTATAAACATACCTTTAGCAACAATACACCCGAAGTGTAAAAATCACACTTCTGATATACAAGCCAGCCAATCGCGGGCGTTAAGCTAGTCACGTGACTCGAGAAGCCAGAATCCCTGCTTCATCGACTCTGGTGGCTGTCGACCATTATAATTGTTTACGTTTATATGAGCGTACGTATAATTTTGTGTGTGCTAGATTTTTCAATGAAATAATTGGTAAGTGTTGATTAAAAGTAAATATTTAAAAAGTGTGATTAATACAATATCCTTAAAACATACATTTTATAATATTTTACTTATTTAGGCGGTAACACTGGCCTGCAAATTTTGAGTTGTTAAGACTTGTGTATGTTTTCTGTTTCTATTTTATATTTTTGTAGCGCTGATTACGAATATACGTTTTATTTTTCTGTTGCGTAGTTTTTCCATAAAACACTATTCATAAATAAAAAAATAACAAAATGGTTATTCTATTTTTACGCGTTGGTGTAAATTTTAAACACTGGATGTAAAAATATAATACACACCCCATTTTTATTAACGCTTCGAGTGTAAATTCACATTAGCAGCAGCTGCAAGTAAATTACCCATGCACGTGGATGTAAAAATTTATCTCAGTGTAGTTAACTCCAAATTTTTCAAAAATGATATTTTGATAAAATTTGGTACATAACAAAAAGTCCAAACTGCATTAAACCAATATTAACTTCAAAAAACGCAGAAATGTAAATACTTTAAGTAGCTATTTACCTAACTCCATCATTTCGTCGTATGGGAAGAACAAGGTTTCAACTGTATAAATTATAGATTTGAGTTATGATCAATCAAAACTTTAAAATCATGAAACTTAACTTAAATTTCATAATTGAGTGGTGTATTATGCAGGTATAGGCTTATACTAGGATAAATTAGTACCTATAATACACATTTTGTTGATATTTTAAATATAAGCTAAAATAAATAATCAGTTGGAACTTTGATAACCCATTCCCAACTGAGTCACTGCAGGTTTTATTAAATTTCCAGTATAGTTTTAATACTTTTAATTATCAAATCCAGTATCCTCGTTGATTTTCCTCTGCATTAAAGTATGTTTTATCAGTAAGTGGATTTCTGGCACCGAATTTATTCTGATTTGCGAGTAAAGCAAAACAAAAATTTATATCTATTGCCGACCAAACAGACTGGCAGATATGTCAGGGTGATACCCCTAGAAAGAAATGTAAAAGGGCGCTAAGAAAATGGAGGCATGTCCTGCTATGTGCCGAGAATCTAATATCGGCTGATCCGAGCATTCTTCTCGAGCCAGCAGGAGCTGTTGTCCGTAGGATTGCAGGGACAGGAATTCGGGAACCCTCCTCCTTCTTGAGACAGTCAGTCTTAGCAGGCGTACATTATTTTACATCGGCACTTAGTGCTATTAGAGGGTGCCGATGAATTGAAAATTTCGCCGAAAAGTCAAAATCTTTGACCACGACGTTTTAGACCAGTCGAAATCAGTAAAAAAAAAATTGCGTCCGTCTGTCTCTGTCTGTCTGTCTGTCTGGGTGTAAACTCTCTAACTCCATTTCTACATGAGATATCGACTTGCCGTTTTCGGAATATTATTTCTTATCGTATTCCGAAGAGTTGATTAGATTTTGGAGGTAAACGATTGGGGGTAAGGGGGTGAAAATAGAGTAAAACTCCTACTTTGGAAAACTAGTTCGGTCCAATAAATCAGTTCTTGATGAGGTATTTAAAAAAAATACCCAACCCTCATAAAATAACAAGTGCCAATTTTACAGGGGTGATTCCAATTTAAACCGAACACTCTGTATAAGGGTTTTTGAGGTAGCTGTAACTGAATCTGATATGTTTTTTTATTTCCAACCCCAGTGCCGGCACGGGGCAATCATTTTTAAATATTTAAAATATTTTCTTATAAAGTAGTATATCGAGAAAAATGGTATAAGGGTTTTTTGAGTTCGCTAAAACTGAATCTTAGAATAAATATTTTCTTACTGACTCAACTGGGGGCGCGCCCGGGTGTGAGGTAATTTTAGTTAAAATAGTAGGTATATTGAGATATTTAAGGTTGCTGAAAGTGAATCTGACAATAAAATGTTCTAACTTTACCCCCTCGGAGCTCCAAGGAGCAGGGGTTAATATTTTTTCTACTACCTAGTTTGTAGTTAGCGCTTATTTTCCACCTGTTGCCATGGTGCAGTTATTTGGAACCCTAAACATGAAATTCACAGAAACAGCATTGAGAAGGTTCAGAAAAGGTTTTTAAGGTATCTGTACCTAAAAACATATAATGAGTACCCTGCGCTTAATACTCCTACCAAAAGTTTACTGCAGAGATTTGGTTTTGTAAATATGGCTTCACACTGTTTTTATTATAGTGTAGCGTTTTTGTATAAATTACTTCATAATATTATTGACTGTCCATACTTATTAAATAAACTCAAATTTCACGTTCCATCCGTTAGTACTAGGAATAGAACTTTATTTTACCTAAAAACACCTCGTACCAATATTCTAATGTTTTCGCCTTTATATATCATGTGTTCCAATTACGAACGCATTGGAAGTGTTCTAGATTTATTTTTTACAAATATTAATTCCTTAAGATCTGTTTGTTATGCTGTAGAATTATAAATCATTTTTTCTCATATAATTAAGTATTAATATTTTATGCAAATCTTGTTTTTTTTCTTTCTTTTTTATATAAGTCTCTATTGTATTTATATTACTTCATAGTTTATTATAACAACTTTGTAAAAGGGACGTATGTCCTGTTAAGTTGTAAAATAAATAAATAAAATAAATAAATGACAGCGGTCGGCAAGTGACAATCAGCTGATTTTTCATATGTGTTGTCAGAAAACAAGTGAACGTCAAACACAAAACGTCAAATTAATAAAATGTATTATTTTCTTTTTTTATGTTTAAAGCCACTTTACACGGAGCAATTTGTGCGCAAGTTTGTTGCTATGCAAGTTTGTTGCAAGAAGGATTCAGTCACTGCGCATGCCTTCAGGCAAGTTTGAGGCCATATTCGTGCCATCAAATTATTTAGAACATGTTCTATTTTTCGGCGATTTTCACGCAAGTTTTACGGTTATTTTCGAGGTACCAACCTGGAAAAAAAGTTACCAAATCGATTTCATTTTACTAATATAGTAGCAACTGCACATGTTAATAATTATTATTATCAATAATAGGTCGGTCTGTCTAACAAACAAACTTCCTTAAAAAAGCAAATGCTAGGTTATGTTTTAGTCAACAAACGCAGAGACACGTCAAAATTGTCTGGTTGGCAACTTGCGTACAACTTGCTCCGTGAAAAGGCAAATCAATGTCCAATTGTCCTCATGCTATATCTGGCAGCAAACTTGCATAGCATCAAACTTGCGTACAAATTGCTCCGTGTAAAGTGGTCTTTAGGTCGTAGGAAAAATAGTATACGCACTTTGATTGATTTTTTCTTACTGGGATACACCTTGTAAAAAAGTTAGTACTCTCTTGCACTGAAAACTAGGTTCGAGTACTCGGTACGTAACATACTATTAAGCATTAAATGCAAATTTTGCAAAAATGTAAAAATTGGTAGGGGTTTTTGAAGTCGTTGAAAATACCAACTCCACCCTCCCTGTTAGGGGGGGTATCCAAAATATGAAATCTCTACAGCCTTGAATAACGCGAGAACCAAGGTATGAAGTGTATGAATTTTGGTACATTTGGGTTACGTAATACGTTCCCTAATTATGTAAAAAGTTTTCTGGCTAGTTTAAATCACAGGCCTGCAATAAATTTGGTTTAGGTATAAGGATAACATTTTCGCTCATAATTAATTTAACAAAAAAATACTAAAATTCTAAAGTTGAAAAATATTGTATGACTCAGATGACAGATACCTCTTTGGGACTACTTGATCATGTTAACCGTCGTTATCCCTCTTGAAAGGCCTTTCTTTGCGTCAATCGTCCTTTTTTCCACGTTCTTTTGTTCTTATATCTGTTTGTCTAAGCCGACTCGATGGAGACGAATATTAGTTTTTAACCCAAAGTTTCTTTTAATTCTTTTTTCTTTATGGAAGAATGCATTAATATTTAATGCCCACAGTAATTACGTTTAAAATTTAATACATAGTAATTATTCTTAAAATTCAATAATTTATTAAACATACTACAATTCCAATATATTAGTTATACAGTGTGGTCCAAAAGTCACCCCCCTTTTAACTTTTGAACGAGTTGAGTTATCGACTTCAAATTTAGAACTCTTAAATAAGACAACTTAAACTATCTTTTAGCATATATTTGATATTTTCAGCTCTTAAAATGTGTGCAGGGGGGCATGGGGGGACATTTTTTTAAATGGAAAGGGGGGTCCTGTGATACATCATTTTAAAGCTTATAAAATTCTCTATTTAAACTAACATTTTTAAATTTTTTTAAAATGTTTTTTAAGGTTTTGATTTTTCAATTTTTTGTGCTAAAACATTCGATTTTTTAAGTTTTTTTTTATAAATTTTTATTTATGTCAACTAAAATTAGTTTAAAAGTATAATTAACATTTTTTTATGATGAAATTAGGCATTTTTTAAAAAATATTTTTTTTAGAGGAATTTTGACATTAATAACCATTTTCAACTCCATTTTAAACTCATTTTTTTTTTTTATTTAAAAATATGGAGTTAAATGGAGAATTTTATAAGCTTTAAAACGATGTATTACACGACACCCCTTTCCATTTAAAAAAATGTGCCCCCATGCTCCCCTGCCCACATTTTAAGAGCTGAAAGTATTAAATATATGCTAAAAGATAGTTTAAGTTGTCTTATTTAAAAGTTCCCAATTTGAAGTCGATATCTCAACTGGTTCAAAAGTTAAGAGGGGGGAGGGGTGACTTTTGGACCGCTCTGTATATCTCTACACTGAGATTAATTTTTTAAATCCACGTGCATGGGTAATTTACTTGCAACTGCTGCTGATGTGAATTTACACTCGAAGCGTTAATATAAATGCGGTGTGTATTATATTTTTACATCCAGTGTGTAAAGTTTACACCAACGCGTAAATATACTTTTTACCTAAAACCCTTCAATTTATTAAAAAAAATAGAATAACCATTTTGTTATTCTTCTATTTATGAATAGTATTTTATGGAAAAACTACGCAACAAAAAAATAAAACGTATATTCGTAATCAGCGCTACAAAAAGTACCAATATAAAATAGAAACAGAAAACATACACAAGTCTTAACAACTCAAAATTTGCAGGCCAGTGTTACCGCCTAAATAAGTAAAATATTATAAAATTTATGTTTTAAGGATATTATATTAATCACACTTTTTAAATATTTACTTTGAATCAACACTTACCAATTATTTCTTTGAAAAATCTAGCACACACAAAATTATACGTACGCTCTTACAAACGTAAACAATTATAATGGTCGACCACCACCAGACTCGATGAAGCAGGAATTCTGGCTTCTCGAGTCACGTGACTAGCTTAACGCCCGCGATTTGCTGCCTTGTACATCAGAAGTGTGATTTTTACACTTCGGGTGTATTGTTGCTAAAGGTATGTTTATAAAAATACACTTTCTTGAGCTCCGAGTGTATTGTTGCAGAAGGAATCACCTCACCTGTGTAGTGTCACATCAATGTTGATGTACATTTATATAAAAGTGTAAAATTTACACATTTATAGTGTATTTTTTAAACCTTTTCAATGTAATTTCTTTCAGGGTAGTTAGGATATAATGGACTGCAGCCTATTTAGATTAGGTAATAATAACATTTTAGATTATATTTTAAATTACATGAAGGTAAGATATTTGTTTTTTTTAAGTAAAAAAAAAAATTTTTACATTTTTATAACACAGCTATGTGTACAGTAGGTCTAAAGTTTCCTAGGGAGCTTATGACCTACTCCTTAATTCGACAGTCATTGACAATACCCCGTTGTGTGTAAAGATTTTGTACTTGTTTTTGTGTTTAATAAGCTGTTTTATGTATTCTTTAATAATTTTGCATATAATGCACATTTTTTGTTACACTGTGATAAAATACAAATATAATATTTTTAGGGAATGTTCTTTTTGGGTTGGTATTGAAGACCTAAATTTATGTTGCCAAACGTATTGGATTGCTGTCCATTAATTAAAATCCTTGTAGTTTGGTTAACATTGGGGTAGCGTAAGGGGAGCAAAGGCGATTAATGTTTTTGCGATATCTCCCTTATTAATTTCTCCCAGTTTTTAGTGCACGGGAGTGAAATATGTCACGTTCCACACTAGTTATGTAATATACTATATAAATTCACAACCAATCTATACTAACATCAATATTAATATAAATTTTATATCATTACGATATTACGGTATTAGGTATGCTCATATAATGAGGCACTAAAATTTAACCACAGATATTAAAATTTTTAATAGGTGGATATAATAATATTAACAAGTGCCATATACATGTATATGGCACTTTTTACTATTATTATATCCACCTATATATTATAGGTATACATATGTAGTTAATTTTTTTAATGTAACAGCAGGCCGTTTAAAGGTACGTTTAATGAAATCAAAAATAAAAGACGAATTATTCGATAGCCAACTAATGTTACAAACGTTTGGAGACTTTATTACCATTGACATTGTTAGCACTTGCGTCATTTTCAACTAAAAGTTCATTTAAGCGGCCGGTGAATGGAAAACTCCTCTGAATTTTTAAAGTATCTATAGCAGCAACGAATCCTATAGCAACGAATACTATAGAAACCAACAAATATTTGTAATATTTGATACGTGACACATCAAGACTGTTCGACGGCTTGGATGTTAATCATTGTCGAACAAAAAATGGTAATGTCCAAATTAAAAAAAATAAATAAAATAGTTGACTAACTAAAATTAAATTAAATTGGCGTTTTTTTTTTTTTTTTTCGGGTAGACAGAGGGATCTGAGTACACTAAATCGGTGGCGCTACTAAAAATATGGACATCCTGACTACCGAAATCACAAGTAGATTACACAGGGCCACAAAAATATTTTTTACACTGTAAAAACTGCATGTAAAATAATGTAGAAATACATGAATTTACATAGTACGGAATAGTAAATTTACTATTCTGGACTATGCATAATACATGAATTTATGTAAAAGAATGTAAAATAATGTAAAATAATGTAAAATAATATAATAGAATGTAAAAGAATGTAAAATAATGTAAAAGAATGTAAAAGAATGTAAAAGAATGTAAGACATTGTAAAAGAATGTAAAAGAATGTAAAATAATGTAAAAATATATATTTACATTGATTTACATATTTTTACATGATTTTAAAATGTCGGGCTATGTTATTTTAAGACGCGCGTGCGCTTTGGACAATAACCAAGAAGTCGTCGCATCATGAGACGGACCGTTTAATATTGTTATTGTTAGAGAGATACGACGCACGCTGCTAGGTTAAAGTGTTAAAGGTGTAAAAAAAGGTAAATATTATTTATGTACGATATTGAAATGCTTTATTTGTGGCCTAAAATTTACATTCATTATAAATTACGATCTTTATCAATCAATAGATCTTTAAAGAAAGATGTAAGCAGTTTATACTCGTATTAAGGGTACAAATCGTTTGGTTTATTAAACCAAATGAACTTTACACTACGATAAAAAAAGCTTTGACACAGAGACTTGTAATTTGGAACAAACATTTTCTAAGTAGTAAATATTTTTTTTCAAGTCAAGGGAAGAACGATCAGAGTCACAATAACTACTTTTCACAGAATAGCGAAATTAAGGTTTACAGACTCATATTGTATGATTACAGTTTCAAAGTAACGTCAATTATTGTTTCATCTCGTCACATACTTATTTCACAGCAAAATAATATTACCTACCAAGGTTTTTAACATTACCTTTGAGGTTCAAAGCAAAAGATGCAACAGAACTACACATATGACTTTATAAAATCGATCACAGTCCAGGACTCTGATCGTTTTTTTATGTTATAAAGCAGCCCAACAGGCTTAGTGCATTTACAATCAAAAATACGTTTCCTTAGTTACCGATGCGAAACTATGGACTTTAATTGTTTTTTATGGTATCGCTCGGACTCTGACCGTTCTTACGCTGTATATCGTTTCTATTTAAATTCGTTACAGCGACTGTAATTGTTTTTGCTTAAAACCGACATAGTCACCTGAAAGCTTGGGTCGCGAACTACAAGATGGTGTATATAACGAATTTTCGACAAAAATGGACTATGATCGTTTTTCCCCTGACCCCTTCATTTACGGACAACGTAATATTCTAAATCAAGTTTTAAAATGATAATTTTATTTCAAAATTACATTTTTTTTAATTACGGTATAAAATTCGGCAAAATTTCTTAATTAATCGGTACTTAAATTGCAGAAAATATTTTTTACAGTATAGAAAAACATCATAACGCCATTTTTTAAATGATTTAGTGTAATTTTATAATAAGTAGATAGTAAAGTGTGTTTTTACTTTAATTATCATATTATTACTATTATTTATTTATTTATTTTAGCATAATACAGTCATGAAGAGCCCCAAATAAGCTTTTGGCTTGTGCTAGGGGCCCTCCATTAATTTTGCAAAAAAAAATCAAAAATATAGCTGACAACTTTACTTCAAATTTCCAAAAAAAAAATCTTCAAATTAATATTTATCGGCGGAAATTGCTGTCTTCATTTTCGTATATTCTATCAATCTTGCCCCATTTTCCGGCATTCTTTTATAATTTTAAGATTCTTTTTACGTAAATTTTAAAGAAAAATGATAATTTAATTTTTTGACATTGAATAATTTCTTATTACTGTAAAGTTGACATTTTTAGGAAACGACAAGACGTTTCAGAATATACAAGACGTTATTCGTAATCAACATCAAAAACTTACCCTAAAATCAGTTTAAAATTAATGATTTGGGAGCTGATTTGTAAACATAACATTTGGTTTGGGTGATTTGGAGGAATATAAGAAGGTTGCAGGATTGAGGGAGGATGGGAAAGATAATGGTATCAAAATTTAAGTGTTAAAAATGTTTGGAGATTTTTGTTATGTTAGAGAAGAGTAGCTGTTAATAGTGAAGATTATCTATTGTAAATACTTTGTAATCATTTCAGTCAATTATCGTATAAAACACCTATACTAATAGGTCCGAGAAAGACTTTAAACAATAAACTAAACAAACTAAACTAAACTATACCCCAACATAGTTTAATGGGAGGATTGGTGTAGTGGACTACCGCGTCGTACTTGACGAGTTTACTACCCAACACAGGTGTCTTCGGGCAAGCATAGGTTTGACAAAAATGTCACCAAAAACTGTTTAGGGGACTTTGTAGTAGACGTACTGGAGATCATAGAAATGCATCCAACAAAATCGTAGCTGCTCACTTAAGGCATTTATTCAATTTTATATATTTAATTACACATGTAGTGATGAAAATTGAACAACAGCTTTCCTTAAATGATTAATGTAGCTAGGATCTTCTAAACAGTTTATTTTATATCTATTCCAATAAGTAAGGAATTTTTTGTGAACAGATTCACCAGCCTGTTCTGACCATAAACCTAGTCCTTTATTTTTCAGCAATTTTAACGAGTCTTGAAGGTGATGGATAATTACATGAATTTTCAAAGTTTCAGATACACCCGTTGCTTTGAAACATTTAGATAACATATTTATATCTGCTTGACAATCATAATCTGAAGGAACCTTCCCAGTGGTGAAGCATTTTTCAACAATTTTGTTCATGATTTGGAAGGCGGATATAAAAGGATAACTTGAAGTACTCCTACATCCTTAACAATTTCCATATCGGTAAGCGCGTTGCTCTCTTTTAAAAGTTTTCGGCAGGCATTCCCTTCAAAGATCTCGCCGTGATAACTTTTAGAGATTAAATTTAGTTTTTTGGGCCACAGTAAGGCTTTATCACGTCCAAGTAGCGGCACAAGACCTACCCAAAATAAATGATTGACGAATCCTTGGAGTAGATGGAGTTCTGGGATGATGCACTTCTCGATGACATACATATTATCATCTTCTTCGTTTGGACTTTCGATTTCGATATGATCGTTTTCTTCCTCTTCCTGTTGAATTAATTCTGTATTATCTAAACCTCTATTTAAATCGGGCGAATAGTTCTATGGGAGAATGGTAATACATATTTTGAAAAAACCTTGACCTCCGCGGAGGATTTAAATAGCGGTTTAGATAATACAGAATTAATTCAACAGGAAGAGAAAGAAAAGGATCATATAGATATATTGGTTCGAAAGTCAATTAAAGCCGGTGGTTCCCTTTACTACTAGCCCACACAAGTCCTGTACTTAGGGGATGCTTAATTAAGTAGAATAGTACGAGGTTAAACTAAGATGTAATGTAATTTAATAGTATTTTTTTTTTTATTTTATTTATTTAAATTATTACAATATTAAGTTAACAAAATAGTTTATATTCTCCGCCTAAACCGAGGTTTGTGTTGCGGATTAATTTATTACAAATAGAGAAAAAAAAAACACACTTTTTTTATGTGTAAACATTAAAATTAAAATTAGTTTTATTGCAAGGATAATGTTGGTGTTGTCAATGTACATTTTTTTTTTGTATGAATGACTACAAAGGAGCATATCGTAAAATAATACAAAAAGAAAATCAGTAAAAAATTAAATTGTCTGTCACAGACATATAAACAGGTACGTATTTAAAGTTATTGTGGAATTTCATAAAAATTGTTTACATTACATTTTAAGAAAAAATGTTTAAGTTCAGTTTTACGTTTAATTCTATTTAAATTTTTAATATTCTGAGGTACTAAATTTATGCATCTGGGTCCAAAGAAGAACATGCTTCTTTGTAGTTGAGTTGAGCGAAAAAGTGGTGTTTGAACTATATCTACGGATCTTGTTTGGTATTTGTGAGCAAATATATTAAATTTATTTTTGTTTTCAATCATCCAGAGACATAGTTGATACAAAAATATTTTTTTTACTTCTAATAAAGCGCTAATATTATAAATTTGTTCTGTTGAGTAAAGCCGTTTTTGAAATAGCATTGTTTTTATTATTAGCCTTTGCGACACTTCAAGACCCTTAAGTGCAGTGTCCATTGCACTACCCCACACCAAAATACCATACCGCATTATGGATTCCGCCAAGGCATCATACACTATAAACAAGTTTTTCCTATTTAATATATTTCTTAAAGTATAGAACTTAGGTATAACTTGTTATAACTACTTGTGCTTTTCGTTGCTTTATTCGAAATTCTAAAGCAAGGGCAGTTAACCAGTTCCCAAATAAAACTGTTGACTCTATCGTACCAAATGCTGCAAAAATAGTGTTTTTGGGCAACCGCTAAATTTGCTCTAACAAAGCCATTATTTTCGAACAGCATCCAGCGCTAATAAAACTTGAAAAAACCACAACTTATACTCTGGATTTTATGTTACAGCAATGTGTGTTTTGTTTCTACTTGTATGTTTCCAATACCAGCATGACCACTGTAAAACGATTTTAGCTACAATGTAGACAATTTTGTTTCATTTTATTTTTAACCGACTTTCATAAAAGGAGGAGGTTATCAATTCGACGTGTGACTTTTTTTTGTTTGTTGGCGCATAACTTTTAAACGGATGAACGGAATTTGATGACACCTTTTGCTACTCAAAAAGGACTTTCATGAGGTGGTCCCGTTTTAATTTGACACTCAAATAATGCCGGGTAAGCCGGATAATCAAATCGTTTTAACTCAATTTCACTTAAAACCGGCTTAATTTGGTTCTAATACCAACCAAAAGTTTAGAAAATGATCGGACAACTCGGATAAGTCGGATAACATGATTAAGGGGTCACTCAAATATTACGGCAGGCTAAAAATCTTTTAAATGCCGCTAAACTTAATTCTGCAATATTAAAATACCAAGAGAAAATTATAAAATTTGTGATTATACCATACGGCGTTATTTGATTATTACTTAAGCTTAAAGTTTTAAAAAGATTTTATTTAGTATTTCGTTTAAAATAAGGTTGGTTGGACTCTTGGTCGCTGAAATAATACATTTTAGAAATTTAAGAGATGGAAGGACAACTATAATTTAGCTTAGATGACCTTACAGATCTACAAGTGTTTCTTAAAAGTAAAAAATAAAAACTTTCCGCAAAAAAAATGAACCGGCTTCTGTCTCTAAAAAGTAAAAAATATAAAATAAGTCGGTGCCAATTTCACAGCAAACAATTTAACAACATAAATAATTGTTAGTATTTAATTTAGAGAGTGGTGAAATTGGCACCGACTTATTTTTTATTTTTTACTTTTTAGAGACAGAAGTCGGTTCATTTTTTTTGGGAAAAGTTTTTATTATTTTACAATATGATCTTTTAGTCCAGTCCAATAGCGAAAATTTTCTATGTTAAATTGCAATAAATGTACACAGCTAATATTTTAAAGGGTGGTAGTAGATAATAACAGGACACTCCTGTTAGCTTTTCACTGGGCGATTTGCCTAAGGGGTGTCCGCTATCTTGAATTTCAACTAGATATAGGTGAGGAGTAATGAAAAAAAAAATATTTGAAGGAGATCAACCTCAGATTTTTTAGTGAAATCTTGTATACAATTGTAAGAAAAGTTTTTTTTAATGATATTTCGAAGCCTAGGCCACCCCTAGGCCACGTAACCCCTCATGCCACTTACACTGAAAAAATTATTTCGTAAAATTACTATAACTATCGCTGGTTATTTTTTCCAGGCACTATCAAAGTAAATTTATTAGCGTAATATATTTTTACTACTAGTTATGTAAAAATACGTATTAAATTATTTTCTAAAATTTCAAAACATTTATTTAAATTATCACAATAGTAATGATAATATTACAAAAGAATACTTAAAATTCATAAGAGACGAGTACCATAATATATTTCCAATCGTTGTTTATATTTGTTTCATTTATAATAGCAGTTTTAATTTCTTTTATAGTATATTTACAAAAATATTTAAATTTATTGCTTAAATAAACATCTATTTGTAACTTTACACATTATTATTACAAATATTTCACATATTTACGATAACTATTACAGTGTTTTTACAAGTTGCAAACAAGAAGTTACATAAAAAAAATTTTCAACAATTTTTTTTATCTTCTTTTTGAGAAAAAGGAAAAACAAATTAAATAAAGTTTTTTTTTAATTTGTTTTTTAAATAATTGTTAAAATACAATATACCCATTTACTGTGAA
The DNA here is from genome assembly GCA_958510825.1 of Brachypterus glaber. Lineage (NCBI taxonomy): Eukaryota > Metazoa > Arthropoda > Insecta > Coleoptera > Kateretidae > Brachypterus > Brachypterus glaber. The sequence continues at coordinate 94,722,618 of OY294045.1, read as the reverse complement.
TAGTATATAATGAAATGCGTAACATTTACGGCTTGTTTTACTCTTCGCAGCTCGTTTAGCATTAAATCTTTTTAATAAAAAACTAAGCGCTCCGTAGATTTTTTTAATTTTCTCTAAAAATCTTATAAATAGATGGTACCATCGAATGGTAAAGGAATTTTAGGGTTTCTAAAAAAACAAAAAATACCCCCCAAAAAAGCACCGTGTATATGAATCAAATCTATATTACACAACGAATTAATAAATCTTCTCTCTAGAATACGCATACCGTTAATATAAAGTATAGCCAACATCTCGGTTTGTTTGTAAACAAATAGTAGGTATTTCAGGCCTGAACAATAACAATTACCACTAACTGTTATTGTTGTCTCTGTCAGAACAAAGCTGTGCGAGTAAGACAGACAAATGTATACGTTTTTTTCAGTTTTTACAAATGAAATGCCTATTCTAGAGAGAAGAGTTATTAGTTCGTTGCTTAAATCCCGTTAAAAATTATCATTAACCCCTTCCGCTCAGGCCGGGTTTTTACTGAACAATAACAGTTACCAGTAACTGTTATTGTTGTCTCTGTTAGAACAAAGCTGTGCGAGTAAGACAGACAAATGTATATGTTGGCTACGTTTTTGTCAGTTTTTAAAAATGAAATGCCTATTCTAGAGAGAAGAGTTATTAGCAGTAGTCGGCGAATCTCCAGTCCTCGCATAGGCGCCGCGTCGACTCTAGCGTTGAGGCGAGGTTTTAAATATTTACATTTTTATTTCTTTTTATCTAGATTTTTTTTAATGATTTCATTTAATCGAGTAAGGTGGGAAAAAAGTTATCGACAAATAAAAATTAAAAACTTTCGTATTCTTAAAAGATAAAAATCAAATGTCGTTTTTTTCTTTGAAAAACACCGATATATAAACGTATGTATAGTTAATATGTATAGTTAATATTGTTGTAGGTAACAAATTAGTCGTCAAATGTTTCGATTTATAAAAATTTCCCTCATAATTCGGCAAAATTATTCCGTAAGCCTATGTTTCTGTGTTTATTTTCAACGTTGATGAGTCATAACTGAGTTTACGAATACTGGTTATTAGTTCGTTGTTATTACACAACTCATTATCATTGTTGAGTTCGATATATTAATATACTTGTTTTTATAGATAAGCCTTTTTCATCTTCGAATGCAGGTGTGTGTATACACACCTGAATAATATCTAGCTACAATATCTAACTACAAACTTTGTAGTTATAAAGACACTTCAATTTTTGCTAAAGTAAATAGTTATTTTTACTAATCAAAGTAGTGAATATTTATTTATCTATTCAGAGTAGTAATAAATTGTATTAACAGGTGATAACAATGTTTTTCTTTATGATATCTAACATGATTTATTTATAATGTTCAATTAATAACATTGTAAAACTATAAATTATCTGCAGGTGCTTCTTATCACAAATTAACATGGAATATATGATGGGTTAGGCTAAATGTGACACCCAGGGTAATTGTGACATGTCCTGTTATAATTCTTCTAAACTAGTTTATATGCAATCCAACCCTGGCATTAGGTTTTTGACAGTATTAAATATTTCGCATAAAATTTCGATTTGATTTAAACTTGTTTAGAAGAATTATAACAGGATATGTCACAATGGGTGTCACATTTAGCCTAACCCACTGTACTGTTTAAATGTAATGCAATTTTTCGGTCAGATTTTCTGAGAACTTAGCTTTAGCCTTTTCTAAAGTTTATATTTTAAGGTATAGTTATTTTAAATTTGCCGCTAAATATTCCACAAAGTCCGATTTACACTGAAGCATGTGGCTTGTTTAGAATGTCAACATAACCAAAATTTATAATTTTTGTTTACTTACTTTGTTTTTATGATGTTTTGATGTAAAAAAAAGAGAATTGATAAAGCTGTTGCTAAAAACACTTTTGTATTCCTGTAGAAACAAAATTTGCTTATAAAATCGCTTTTATTCCAATAATTTAGAGGAATAAAACGTTTGTTTTGTTCTCGTTAATGGGACATCAACGTTTTACGGTTGTGTAAATTGGACCTAGTCATTTCGCTTAAGACGCATGCTTATCTTACGTGGCTATGGTCATTTCGAGATTGTTTACAAGCGGGAAGGTTTAAAATAACTATACCTTAAAAAAAATAAACTTTAGTCTTTTATTATTTTTTTTTTACTTTCCAAATATATATCTACTTTACTAAACTAGATCAAAAAGCAATCCAATATTTTTCCGCTTCGGGATATGTTGTAAATAAATAAACTCCAGAAAATCTTTATAATTCCTCATTCCGTCTATAATTCTGTCCGTAATTGTTTAAATTTTTAAACATCATTTTCTAGGAGGTCCACAGATATCATATACCGGGTGTTTTTTTTTTAACCTAAAACTTTCAAATATCTCGAAAACTATACATTTTAGAAAAAAAAGTGTGGGACAAAAGTTGTTTATTTTAATGGGGGAAACAAAATGGCGTATTTATTTTTACGGATATTTACGTTTTCAAGGTCATTTCAAGGTCAACTTTGTTTTTTTTTTAACAGAAACATATATTTTTTTACTGTTATTTTATTCTCATCAAAAAAATAAACATCTTTTGTAAAAAACTTTTTTTGATAGGACTTTTTTAATAATAATTATACTTTTATCTCTTTCTGTAGAACTTCTCTCTTTATCTAATCTAAATAGGCGGCAGTCCATTTAAACTGTTTCTGATCAACATTGTCTGTTTAATCCAACAAACACTTCTAACATAGTCAGGTGATAGTTTCCGATGTGGACCGTAATAATTAAATTCTCTATTTCAAAGCAAAATCTCTAATAATGTTTGACGGGAACAGTTAATGCCCCATGTTTGCGCCCCAATACCAAACATTGCCTAATACCGACAAGACCTCATGGTGTGTGTTACACCGTCATTAAGCATTGTACCAGGACTCCAATAACCTTCTGCTTCCACCGTGGGTTTAGGTTTGCATTGGACCGTGGCTTTGTCCCCGATATTAACATAGCTTCGGTCGTTTTTATTCGACCCTTTGCAGGATAGGCAAAGCTTGCTTTAAATATTAAACACCCAGAAAAATGATGTGATCTGATTTAGCAATGGTTAGTAAAATATACCGGGTGTTTTTTTTTAACCTGAAACTTTCAAATATCTCGAATACTATGCATTTTAGAAAAAAAATGTTGGACAAAATTTGTTTATTTTAATGGTGGAAATAAAATGGTTTATTTATTTTTTACGGATATTTACGTTTTCAAGGTCATTTCAAGGTCAACTTTGTTTTTTTAAGTACAAACATATATTTTTTTTTGCTGTTATTTAATTCCCCTCAAAAAAATAAAAATCTTTTTTTGATCGGACTTTTAGTTGCAGAGATAACACAGCCACACAAAATTAAAAAAGTTGACGAACTTGACTGGTCTATCCCTCTGTATTTTGAGCCGCTGAATCCGAATCTGAGGTCGGAATTTGAAAGTTAGCTCCCATTTTCAACAGAACCTCAAAAAACATACTTTTCGCAATGATATAATATGTTTTTTGAGGTTATGGTAAAAATGAGAGCTTACTTTTAAATTTCGCTAGGCTCAAAATACATAGGAATTCAAGTCAAGTCCGTCGGAGATTCAACTTTTTTAATTTTGTGTGGATGTGTTATCTCTGCAACTAAAAGTCCGATCAAAAAAAGTTTTTTACAAAAGATTTTTATTTTTTTGAGGGGAATTAAATAACAGTAAAAAAAATATATGTTTGGACTTAAAAAACAAAGTTGACCTTGAAATAACCTTGAAAACGTAAATATCCGTAAAAAATATATAGACCATTTTGTTTCCATCATTAAAATAAAAAAATTTTGTCCGACATTTTTCCAAAATGCATAGTATTCGAAATATTTGAAAGTTTCAGGTTAAAAAAAAAACACCCGGTATAGTCAGGCCCGTCTAGAGCGGGGAGTAGGTTTTTCCCCCTGGACCCGGAGTTTTTGAGGGGGTCCGGATTTTTTTCTGCACTGGGAAAAAACGGCTTGTATGATTTTTGATAACTAAAAAAAAAATCTTTTTTTTAAGTTTAAGTTTATGTTTAACGAATTTGACCTTAATACTAAAGAAATAAAAAACACCCATCCCATGTCATGTTTCAGAACTAACCTCCCCATTTCGCGTAGAAATTTTCACGCACGCAATGTCTACGCGTAAATAGTAGATAATGTCTACGCACATGCGCACTAGGACATAATGTCTGTAATGTCGAGTAATGTCAAGTAATGTCTTGTAATGTCAAGTAATGTCTTGTAATGTCAAGTAATGTCTTGTAATGTCAGGTAATGTCCCGTACTGTTAAGTAATGTCGAGGTAATGTCAGCTAAAGCGTACATGTATTGTCAAAGGTGAGACACCCCTCGGTAAAAATTGAAAAATATTTATTTGTCCCAATGGTAATATCTCCAAAATACTATGTATTTATTACAGATATTACAGATATAAAACAAATTGAACAAATAAAACATGTTTTTGATGTATCAATTGATTTGAATTTAAGTACATGGAATTTATTTATTTTTTATAAAATAACGATTATTTAAACAGTTTTATTAAAAATATCCCGTAATTAAATATTTATTATGTTTACCAAATTCCTGTTGAAAAACCTCAATTTATACCTACTGCCGAATAACCTTCACTATAAATGCATTATGGAAAAAAAACGAATTATATTATATATAGTTACGGATTATATTATATATAATTTATATAGTAGAGAAAAAGATGCAAGTCGCTTGTAAAACAACTTTACACTACGATATTTCAAGAACTTTTTGACATAGAGACTTTAAATTTGCACCAAAACTGGTCATAGGCTAAGGTTGCGTCCCTGCGAGTTTTGTTCGGGAACTAAGTTCTACAACATACCAAATTTTCATCGAAATCCGCGGAAAAACATTTTCCTCGCTAAATGTGCGGGGTCCTTTAACAAGCGGATAAATTCTCCACCTATTTATCAACGGTCAAGCGCGCTCTGGTGACTTAGTGCGTTATTGAATTCACCTAGTTTTGAAATATAATATGAGTAAGAGTTGTTCGGTACCTCATGAGGTAACAATATAAACCATGTTATTTTAGTTAAACTTAACTGATCAAGCTTAAACTAGCGATGTCGTTTTGAATATAACTCGATTGCTATTAGTATATTATAAAATAACAACAAAAATTGTTGCAAATCCTTAACGTAACGCAAATTTTGATCATTTTTGACCCCCCCCCCCTGTAACGCTATTTTTCTATACCATTAACATGGGCGTAACACTCCAAAATGACCCCCACCCCCCTAGGAGCGTTACGTAATACTTGAAAGTTCTCATATGTATTTTTATCGTAAGATGCATATTTCACGAGATAACCGCACCTACGCCTAAAATTCAAGAAAGTAGACACCCCTTAAGCAAATCACCCGGTAAAAAACTAACAGGAGTGTTCCTTTACCATCCTGTACTATCCTTTAAAATATCAGCCCGTGTATCATTTGACTGGAGTATTTTAAAAATTATATTTTTTAAATATTCTTTTGCAATTTATTATAGAAATTTTTGCCTGCGGCGCTATTGTGTTGTCTGTACTATGAATTTGTGAAAAAAAGAATAAGCCTTATTTTTTTGAACATCTTCGGTGTGTTATTGTAAAAAAATTAAGCTTATTCGAGATGCTCTTATTTTGATTTGAGTCTAAAAGTTTTAGATGTTCATATAAAATGATCTACATAGGTTAGTTGAAAATATAACTTTAAATACTTAACTTTAATGTGTAAAAAGAGGCAATCTATCTATCTGTTAAACATTTCGCCTGCGGCGCCATTTATGTTTTGTTACTTTACATTTAATTTGCGAAGGCTTAATTTGTATTAAAATGCTGGATTTTCTACATATAAATATAAAAATTTAGCCTCCGGTACATTTTTTAAAAATGTGTGGCAAATCTACCCTTTTTTAATAATTATATAATAAAATCAACATTTTTGCAAATTTAATTTAGTTAGTCATTTGCTACTAGCAAATTGTTGGTTGTTATGGAAATAAAACGAATACTTAACTCAATTTTAATGAAAATATTTGCAAATATATACAGGTAAAGTATAGACAATTTTAAGCAACATTTTTAATTATTTACACATATATTTTTAGAATATGATACAACATTAAAATATTTATTTTAAAAACGGTTATTACAGGAACAGTTCATGACATGAGGAACTAAGAACCTTATTAAGATAATGTTTAAAGCCTTTAAAGGCTTTACCTTCTATAAATTTGACGTTAAGATGTAAGTAGGTGTATTTTAAAGTGATTTTTTTTTCACATTAAACTAGGAAAATTTAATAGTTGCCTTATCATTATACCTTCTCTTCAACAATATTTCCCAACTTAAAATTTCCCAACTCCCAAAAAAGCCTTACGTAGAGGGTTTTTTTTTTGAGTTGGACTTTTATTACTAAAAAAAGGTCGTCACCTCTGAAAATATACCCTACTGTACTACTCCAATTTTTCCAACTGTACTCTAATTTTTCGGAATTTACTAACCTATTTCCTAACTGTATCCCACAATTTTCCCAACTAAGGGAACGTTCAAGTATTATGTAACGCAAATTGTACCAAAATTCATACACTTCATACCCCGGTTCCCGCGTTATTTAAGGCTGTAGATATTTTATATTTTGGCTAACCCCCCTAACACACCCCCTATTTGGGGGGGTAGCCAAAACATGAAATCTCTACAGCCTTTAATAACGCGAGAAACGGGATATGAAGTGTATGAATTTTGGTACAATTTGCGTTACGTAATACTTGAACGTTCCCCTAACACACCCCCTATTTGAGGGGTAGCCAAAACATGAAATCTCTACAGCCTTTAATAACGCGAGAAACGGGGTATGAAGTGTATGAATTTTGGTACAATTTGCGTTACGTAATACTTGAACGTTCCCTAATCTACCGATTTCTGAAATCTACCACTCAATTTTCTCAATTTAACCAACTGAACAGTGGATTTTTTCCAACTCGAGCGTGATTGTGGGGGGGGCGGCGCCCCTCTACCCCCCATTAGAGCATCCCGCATTACTAACGATTGAAATTATGTTTATTCCTGTTTATTATTTTCTTAAATTCTTATTTTTATTAATTAAATTTTAATAGTATGGTCCCGTAAAGAATAAACAGAGAAGCCCCCAGTTCTATGGGCAATTTTCCGCCCATTTCGGCCAGGGTATGTATTCTCGGGCTCGAGAGAACGCATTCCCGGGAGAAAGGTAGTGTGGGTTGCATATTCTTTCTCTCGAAACGCAAAACTACTTATTCTTGAACTTCACTTCGCACGAAAATTGAGGAACTTTACTTCTACTACTCGGGATCGTGAGAAGCGATCGTTCACGGAAATTTTGACATATAAGTTAGTCGCGCGCATTCGAACATAACCCTATTTTTGCTTTGGTTTTGTGTTGTTAATTTGAATACCGTTTTGTTTTATAATAGTTAATCGTAATTAATAAAAGATTTTTTATATTTATAAATTATTATACATTATTATACATATAATAATAATAATAATATAACGATGGACTGTTGCCCTTTTGGGAGATCTGCAAGATGCGGAAGATCAAATGGAGAACGAATAACGGGAAGTGTTGGCTAGGGCCGACCCTTTCCAACTTTCCAACAAAAAAATTATAGTGAATTCAGGGCTAAACAGCCCACTATTGACAAGAGGGTTGTGCTGAATAAAATTTTAAAGTATTTTTTTTTTGTTGGCTGCTGGTGGGCGCAGATCTTTTTCTGTTTTTATTCTCATTTCTTACACATTAATTTTTAGATATTAATTATAAAAATTATTCAAACCACAGAAACTTGTTTACAAATAATGAAAATAATTACAGCCTGCGCACGCAAACTAGTTTCGCATAATCTGATTGGTTAAAATCCGCTAAAATACTTGGCAACGCTGCAGCCGGCTGCAGAGATCCCATCACGCTCACTACTGTTCAAGAATAGCATTTTATAATTTTCGGGAACTTTGATATGATGTGATCAGTTCCCTTCCTACGAAAATTGTTCACGTTCTCGCGAGCCCGAGAATAGATACCCAGAAGTCTTCCAAGCAAATTTAGTTTAACTCAAAACAAGTTCTTTGAGAAAATGTAAAATGTGTTTTGAAAGGTAAGTTGTTTATAAAATAATATTTTTTCTGTGAATTGAATTAATTATAATATTTCTTAACAGCAAGATTTTTTCATTATTCTATGAATTGTGTTACGTAGTTTGTGGATGAGCCCTTATTTTATTAACCTTACTTTTGCGTTTAATTTGAACCCATGAAATATTAGTAAGTATATTTTTCTTTTTGTTTCTTTTAATACTCGCTTTTTAATGAATATTTATTTTCCTTAGGTTAAAATGATGAAAATATATATATTTTTTTTAAATTCTGTTAAAACTTACCTTTTAATGAATTAAACTTAAAATTTTTAGGTAATGATAAGAAAACCTAGTTTTGATTTTACATATTAAAACCAAGGTTCTTAGTCCCTATTTCAATAAAAGTCAAATGCAGCATTTTTACTTCGTTAAAATACCACAAATATTTAAACATTCTTTTAATATATCATAATTTTTAATTTAATTTTATTAATTATTGCTCCAGGATATTTTCTTCGGCACAAAAATAGGAATTCTGCATAGAGTATAGTCTGTCAATAGGATTCAGTCCTGACGTTGTCTGCGGCGGATTCTGGTGGGCTATCGGAGGATTTAGGAACATCTGTGCTTGACCAGAGTCCAGAGATGAAGGAAAAGCTATCCCCATAAAACTGTCTTCTCGTCTCTTGTTTATATCCAATTCTTAAAAATAAAAATGTATGAATTTTATTTAATTTATCATTATTTTTTTTTTAGTGAATTAAAAAAACTGCTGTAGAAAAATTCGAATAAAAAAAGAATTTAGATAAAAATGACAAAGTTTTCTCTAGATTTTGAGCCGCTGAATCTAAATATGGTTAAAGAATTTCTCCATGAAATTAGATTTCAAAAATAATACTTGACCCAAAAAAAAATATAATTTTTGTTGATTTTAACCGTGCTTTAGCGAATTCAGCAATAAATACAAGGCTTTCCCAAAATTTTGAAAATTTTTAAGATGGGAAAGCAAAAATCTTCATGAAATCAGTTTGTTTTTATCCGACTTCCAAAAGAGGAGCAGGTTATCAATTCGACGTGTAACTTTGTTTTTTTTTATGTTTTATCCCTCATAATTTTGAAACGGGTTGGATGAAAATTTTTGTAATTTAAAGAGGGCATTCATAAGGTGGACCCGTTTTAATTTGACGCTCGGATAATGCCGGGAAAGTCGGATAATTAAAATAAATCTAATAACTTTGTGAAAAAACAATCGTAATTGATCTCTTGAACTCTTAAATTAAAGGGTAAGTGTGGTACTAAATGATGTAACTGGAGAGATAGACCACAAAAAAAAATTGCACCCTGTACATAACCTCAAAAGTAGGAAAACACGCCGTTTCTCGGGTACATAACCTCAAATATCTCAAAATCCTGACTTGATGGGCCAATTCTGACCCCGTATTCGGATTCTACGCAGCAAATTACTTCGAAAATGACCCTCAGCTTTCCAACAACTGACATGACCCGGTATTTGTAGACCTGTGTAATTTATCAGTGATAGTGCGCATGTCAGGATACATATCCGATTAGTCGCGATGGAGAAATAATGGGATTAGGATTCAGCGGCCCAAAATCCATGGAAATGATATTTCACATCCCTGTTAACATGATGGTTGCCAATATTCCTTTCTTTTTAAGGCATCGTTTTAAATTCTACAACTTTTTAACCGACTTCCAAAACTTCGACGTGTGACTTTTTTTTATGTTTGTTCCCGCATAACTTTGGAACGAATGAACGGAATTTGATGGAACTTGTTGCAACTTAAAGAGGGCATTCATGAGGTGGTCACGTTTTAATTTGACGCTCGGTTAATGCTGGTTAAGCCGAATAATTAAGATAAATCAAATAATTTACTACCAACCAAATTTTTAGAGAAATATCGGATAACTCGGATAAGCCGGATAACTTGATTAAGGGGTCACTTAAATATGAAGGCATACTGAAAATCTTTTAAATGCCGCTAAACTTGATTCTATGGACCTGTAATATTAAAATACCAAGAGAAAATGATAAATTTTGTGATTTTACCATAAGGTGTTATTTGATTATTACTTAACTCTTAAAGTTTAATAAGATTTTCTTTAGTATTTCGTTTAAAATAAGGTTGGTTGGACTATTGGGCGCTAAAATAAAAATATTACTTTTATTTTTTAGAAATTTATCTTTAAGATAATGACGTCACAACGCACTAACAGTGCGTTGTGACGTCAGCAGCTTGCCGAGATGGAAGGCCAGTTATAATTTAGCTTAAATGACGTTACAAATCTGCAAGTTCTGTGTCTCTAAAAAGTAAAAAATAAAAACTTTTCTCAAAAAAAAATGAACCGACTTCTGTGTCTCTAAAAAGTAAAAAATAAAAAATACTTAAGTCGGTGCCAATTTCACAGCAAACAATAATAAAATAATGAAAACATAATTGTTAGTAATAAGTTTAGGGAATGGTGAAATTAGCACCGACTTAAGTATTTTTTAGAAACACAGAAGTCGGTTCATTTTTTTTTGCGAAAAGTTTTTATTAATTAATTCTTTACTTAATTATAATTACTAAATTACCAAACTAATATTTACCTGTAAACGCGTGTATGGGTAAATTGTTGTTACTTTTGAAAAATGGTAAATCATTTTCTATTTCTTCTTTAATATTTAGAAAATGCGAACTATCTCTGGAATTTTGTAATAGGCTATCATCGCCGGCAGTTGTTTCAGTGTCACTGCAACTATCGTTAAAGAATGGGGTTGATCTAGGACCTGAAATAAAAAGAAAAAACGTTAAATAAAACTAAACAATAAAAGAAAAATTAAAAATCACATAAAATGTAAGATAAAATTACACAAAATGTGTAATTATATTTTTCAATGTTAGTATATCTATACCTGGATTAAGAATACTATTATAAACCTCACCATTGTAACGATTTACTTCTCAACCAAGATATATAATATACTTTTTTTTGTAACCATAAATAGTTATTCATGGTACTAGTGGGTAAAGTAAGATATTGTCCATGAGAAAATTAACCTGCGAGACGTCAGCCAAGCAGGTTAATTTTCGAGAGGGCAATATCGGTTTACCCATGAGTGCCATACAAGGTTTTATCCAATAAATAGCATAGGAATTCATATTTTTATTAAAAATTTTAATGACATTTACAAGAAAATAATTTGACAAGTGACAGTTGAGTGGGTAAAACAAATAATTATCCACTCAATAAAGTAAAAGCCACGCGGGGGTTATTATTGAGTTTATCTATTTAAAATAAAGCTGGTAATTGTCTTATTATCTGTATGTATTGGATAAATAATATTTTTAAATCCTTTGTTTTAGTAAAAATTGTTGAATGGTTAATTAAAAAACGATTATATTATACTCACTGGGTTCTTCTTCCTTAACATTTAATTTCTTTTCATCAGTTTCCGATTCCTTGGATCCTTTGTTCTCCTGCTTAGCTTTCTTTTGTATCTTTTTTACTTTTGCTCGCTGATTTTGAAACCAAACCTATCAACAAAAATGCTTTTATTTACAAGTGACTTAACAAGATTATTTTCTAATAAATTTTTAGTAGAAAGCACTAAGCATCGAGTCGTATTTGATGCCTGCTTGATGGTATGTACACTAGACTTCAAAATAGAAAAGAAATTAATTAAAAAATTACGTACATAAAGTTTATCTTTATAATTAATATGTTTATAATGTTTGCCATGTTAATTATTTATCCAATAGCAAAATATTGTTGAATTTTGTCAGTAGTATTATTATAAGTGCATGTTGAATTATTGATAATTTTTACTGTATTAAAAAAATATTTGTTTGAGTGCATTTTTCGTGTTACAAAATTCAGAGACCGCAGGTCGAGGAATTTGGACGAAAAATGCATGAAAACAATTTCCTTAAGCAAAATATTTTTTTATATACAGTAAAAAAATTATGTATAATTCAAAATGCACGAATAATATTTTGAAAGACTATTTCACAAACAAAATAAGGAAGTATATAATTTTACAATGTTTTATGTTGTTTCGTATTTAAATTAAAAATTTAAGAACTAAAAAACAATATTACTTTACAACTATAATTAAAAATTTAAATCTCAAATTCGCCGCGCTTTTTAAACCCACGATGTTCACTTGTTCGCGAATGTTGCCAAGTCTAAACTAATTGTTCCAATAAAATAGTTGTTATCATATATTTTAGCATTTAAATAAAGATCATTGCTGTTTTTGTTTAAAAAGTTTAGTTTTCTACTGAAAAGCAATAAAATAACGGGTGTTTCTACCCGTAAAAACAATTTCCTATCGGTTTCTAATAAGCTTTGGCAACGCTGTACCAGCGCAGTCATTTGATGTTTTGATTTCCGTAATTCTTTACTGCAAATATATTTTCAATAAATAAGTGTTTAAATTAGTTTTTAGTGGCCTGTTTTTAATACCAAGACTCAATTAAATAAAATAAAATTTATGAATATCAGTGATTTAAAGCTTTTAAGATAGAAAGTGCATAAAATATAATATATTATCTGAAATTAATTAGGGTTTATACCTAGGATGTTTTGGTAATAAAATAAGCATTTATATTGCTTATCAATAAAAATAAATCAACTTCACAAATTAAAAACACATTTTGCAAAAATATAACATTTATTATGATGTCAGTAACTGTCAGTTTCTTGTTTCCATAGTAACCAAGTGATAATTGCATATGTGCAAAAATTATCAGATTCATTTTGATCTGATTGGTCAAGAAACTAAAAATGCAAGGTTTTGATTGGCCTATATATTGTTTGTGAAATAGTCAAATATAAATTATAAACAATGTAATGTATTTGCAATTCAAGGAAAATCAAGTGACGGTTTTCAATTTTTTATAAAATTATCTCCTACTAGTAGAGAAAAAGTGATTATTTTCCTAGTCGCTGACAATTAATTTTACGGTTTAAAAACATCAGTAGGTACAGTCTAAAGCTAGTAGTAAAAATTCAAATTGAAAGTATGATCCACTTTTGGAAAGAATGTACGACTTCTTTAGAATGTAAGCAAATA